>NDXB01012203.1:161064-242145 GCA_002631895.1 Agapornis roseicollis | reverse complement strand
TGTTGTTTTTTTTTTTTTTTTTTTTTTTTTTTTTTTTTTTTTTTTTTTTTTTCAAAACATCCAAGAGATTTTGATGTCCATTGCCTATAACATTGCAGAGACACAACCGCTCAGTTTAGAAATCACTGTAGTTCTTTATGTTTAGACCTCTTTTTAACTTGTAGCAGATTCTTCTCCTTAGAGTTCAACACTGTTTTATTCTTTAATCCAAATATCCCTTCAGATATTATATCTTTTGTAAGGCTCACTAAATGACAGAGCTTTCATTTACATGAAGGGTAAGGTGCCTTTATAAATGCCCAAGCTAATTCTTAAGCAATTACTTTTACTGGCAGCAAGATTAATGTATTGTGAATGATGTGAATGTGTAACAAGATCTCCGGGGTTACTCACCCAATCCAGATGCCACTGGCTCTGGATAGATTATTGCATGTAATTATTTTTCTAATTTATTTGTGTGGGAGTTGGGAGAGTCAGGGTGATGCTTTGTAGGAGCTCCAGGGGGACAAGAGTGTGCAACCAGCGTTGAAGACCAGGCTGTGCCCCCTGAGGTATGTAACAGGCACTGTCAGAGAACTTCATTCCTTTGCTGATTTATGTTCACTGAAGGAGCAAGGCTGTGATACCAGTGCCCCCTCTCCACCTCCAGTTCTCAGCCAGAGCTGCCTGTCTTTAAAACACTTGGCAACATCAGGCTGCTGCTGGTGCTAACCTTGGTCATTCCCTAATGGTTGTACTCTATACAACCTTGAAACTAGTTCTTTCATTATAGCTGCTGTACCACTTAGGCAGTCTGTCTGTACTTTTTTACTGCTTTGTTACTACCCTCCTGTCAGTTAGTCATTCCATTGCATGTTACATGAAGAGTTACTGCATGTAAACTGCTGTTCTACTGTTGCCTGAAAGCCAAAATAGTTGATTTTGTCATTTTCATGCAATTACTCCAGCCAATACTCTTTGGCTATTAATCATATGTCAGGCTGCTTTTTGTAAATTCACTGTACCCACATTAGCTAGAAAGGCTGTGTCTTTTGCTTCCACAACCTTTTCCCTCCCTTTAAGCAATTTAAAATGGATTACTTTTTTTTGTTTGCTTGTTTTCATATGAAACAGATTAAAATTGCTGCTTCTCTTCTTCATCCTGCTTGATAATAGCACACCTTTTTGGTCTTTCTTTTTCATTCTGGAGTCACTATTGACAGGAGAGACATTTCATTCTTTATTTGCACAACACCAAATAGCTGTCTTCAATATGTGGATTTTATACAGAATATACATTTGCAAATAAAGGTATTGGTAGAACAGTCAGCGTGAGTTAAAGCAGTGAATTGTTTTCACTCCTGTCTGCAGATTTTGCAGGCTCAGATTAAATTGTCTTAAAAGCAGAATGTAATCATTCAGTGTTGCTTTGAGAGGTTCTATTTTCTGAAGGTAATAGCACCAGGTAATAATAAACACCCAAATGTAGCTCTTTGTTTAAAACATAAGAATGAATTTGGGTTTTTTTACAGATAAAAGAAGGAGCTTTCACTGAAATACTATGCCACATAACAGACTTTGAAACATTAACTGAAATTCCTGAAGTTCATATTTTGACCCCCTCTTTTTTTTTGACAAAACAAATTCTGATTGTAATCTGATTCATGCTTAGAGAAGGGCATATTCTGGTATTTATACACAATTGTTTTCAAGGAGTTAATCTGGTAAATCAGTTGTCTTGGGGTTTATTTCTCAGGGGAGAGGAGGGGGTAACTTTAGGATACTTTGATGTCTTGTTTCCATTTCTCTGAGTATTTTGTGCCTCTCACCTTTCCTCCTTAACCATTAAGTGCCAACTTTGTACTTGGTAATGTGTTTAGTGTTAAAAATACTTAGCACCACCTCCCAGGAATTTGAGAGAGATTTACAACTGTTACTCAATGGAGGTTGTAAAAACTGCTGGGATTCACAGTTTAAATTGAAACTAAGACACAGAAGGGTGAAAAGAACTGTCTTAGGTCACTCAAATCTCTTGCAGCATTGAGAACAAGACTCTGGATTCCCAGGCCTGCACACAAGTTTAACTTGGGAGCCCATTCCATTAGCTATTGAACTCAGTGGAAGGACTCCTGCAGCATTACAGGGCTGTAGCTGGGAGCCTGTAAAGGGTGGTCCATCCATGGTGCAGCACTGCACATGGCTGCTGTGTTGGAAGCCTCAGTACTTTACCCTTTGTTAGGTTGTAAAATAAACTCTTTCCTACTGGTCTCACCTTGTAAACTTGTCATGTTTCTGTCAATCTGATCCCATTAGCAGCTTTTTTAATTGTTCTATTGCTGGTATGCAGTGCATTGAGATGATATACTATGTGGATATATGTCTTGGTATGTGAGTTTTATAGCTGATTTGGCTGTGGAGAATTATGGGAAAGATTTGAATGCAATTGATGCTGCATTATGTGCCATCTTGAAGACATAGTGAATGTTTCTGCTGAAATACTGCACTGTGGGCCCAGGCTATTTCCATTCATCTTGTGCTATGAAAGAAGAAAGGAAAAGAAAGGGAAGGCCAAAAGATACAGAAAATGTGGGCATTTTAGGGGTCCGTTGCACTGTGGGTTTTTTGTGTGCTGGATTCATGCAGTACCAATGTTGTACAGAACCCATAGCTTTCAGTCATCAATCTGCCACCTTACAGATGAGCAGAAATTTCAGTACTAGTCTGGACTGTGCATTTAATGCCAGTAGTATTAAAAGCCTTGAACATGCACTGGTGTTCTGCTCTACCTGCCTAGTTCCTGAGGGAATCCTCTTGCCATGATGATAAAGCAAGAGGCTTTCTGCAGGCTGAAACATGGATACACGCATCTTCCAGAATTAAACAGCTGGTTCTTGCATACATGTTACTTGAATGTACACATTGCTGCTCTCATGTGGGCTTTACATCTGGCTCTCTGTGCAGAGAATTTGTTGGGGTTTGTGTCCTATAATTCTTGAATACATAGTTCCTCGAGGACTCTGTCCCACAGACTTGATTTCACTGTGAATAACTGCTCAGACCCCCCCAATTTATGTGATGTGACTGAAAGTTTGTTTCCTTGGACCATGTGGAAAACATTTGCAGGTGTTTCCTGCATTTTTTGCTCTGCCATAGCAAGCACATCGTGTTGCAATTTGCCTTTTATGAAAAAAAGGAGATAAAAATGATGTGAGAAGTGAACTGTAAGAAAGCTATTTTAAAATAAAGCTGAGTACATTTACACCATGCTTTTGCAAAACCAGAAATTAATGTAGTGTTTTGTGCCTGCCAGGGTGGGCAAAGCTTTTTCTTTTTCATTTTGCTAAAAAAAAGAGTAAGATATAAAGCAAACCTCTTTTCTTGCTCAATGTTAGCCTTTGCAAAGCATAAGCAAACTAGTTCATACATGGAGTTGTATCTCAGTGTTTTATTTATGTGTGTTGCTATTAAACACATCCTTCTATTTAAGATAAAATAAATCAACAACATAAAGATGAAAATCACCAGCTTGAAGCTTGCGTGAACCCTGATGTCCTGAGTGCAACAAGAGCCAAATGCTGTTTGCAGAAAACCAATGAAGCACAAAATATGGCAGCATGTGTCACTCCCTGCGTGCATTATTATCTCTCACACATTATCTGAGGCACCCCATCTTGCACAGTGTGTGTCTGAATAACCCCCTGCTGTTGAGTGGATTCGTGCCTGCTGTTCATTTTTGAAAAGTCATTTTGTACAATTACCCTGCTAAATATTGATAGCTTTCCCCACTCCAGCCATGGCTAATTAAAAGACACACTGTGTAAAATTTTAATTAGGATTCATGTCAGGGTGAATAATGATTGAAAAAAAAAAAAAAGAGAGAAAAGAAAAACAAAACCGCTTGGTGTTTGTGGGGGGATTTTATTTACAACCTGCCGGTTTGTTGCTGAAGCTCTTTGTATCCTCAGATTTATTTCCCCTCCCATGTTGTTCTCAAGTCATGATCTGAGAGTATGAAAGAAAGGAGCTCCTCAGTGTGAGCCTGTACTTCATACATTCCCAGTAGAAGGCTACATGTTTTCCACTGTGTTTGTTGCTATCCCTTCACTTATGCAATAATGATTTCAGGAACCAGGCATTTCCTGGGGATTGATGACCACTGAGCTGAGACTTGGTGGCCCCAGAAAAGAGAAAGCAGTCATTAACTTCAAATGGCCTTAACTCATGAGGCAATACCCCAGATATTGTTTTCTGTTGCACATAAGTCATGATAGTCATGAAAGGGATAAAGTGTATGAGAAGGAATTAACCTTTCTCTTAACTTACATGCCCTACGTTATTTAATTTGCATGAAAGTGGGAAAAAGATGTAAAATTTACAAGCAGATACTTCTCACAAAGCAATGTGTAAAATGTCAGGGATTTCAGTGTTAGCTGTCAGCTGCAAGGAAGCTTTGGAAATGTTTTCAGGCTTTTCTGATAATGTTGAAACAATACATACAAGTTTTAATTGAAAATTAATTAAAAAAGGAGTGAACAAGTAGCTGTAAAAAGTCATTGAAAGTCAAAATGTCACTTACATTGGGAAGATTGTGTAGTGAAGTATGTTTCTTCATGGTGGCTGGCTTTGTCTCCTTCACCACTCTCCATGGTAGAGAAATTTATGCTTAAGTTTTAAATAGTTACAAGTTTGTCCCTTGTGCAAGTAATTTTCTCCTATGCACCGAAATAGCATTATTGGGTCAGTGTTAACAGTCCTGCTGCTTACTAAAGGCACTGCAGATTTTTTTGAAGCCATTGATTAACAGACTTACATTATGTGCTTCCTTCACTGAGAAATCTTACAACCAGGAGGAGTCTGGTTCACAAGTAAAACTTCTGGATCTTAGAATATTAATGGAAACAACGTTTGGCTGTAGCTGAGCCTTTCTGCAGAGCCACTTTTTAATACATGGTGTTTACTGAAGGGTCAAAGTCAGGCAGATATTTCAAAGGACTTTTGGTTACGCTTGGGCTGCTGTTTTATGTGTGCTATATTCTCCTCAGACTGGGAGGGAAGAATGTAAATCCTAAGTATTGCTGGCTGGAGAATATGAATGATTCAGAGTAGAAGTGATGTGAATCAGTGAAGAGACTTCATTGTTTAGAGACAAAATTAACTGAGTATGGAAGAAAAGCAATTTGCATTCATAAAACACTGAACTGATTAGCTTAATAAATATTGGAAGAAGGTTTATAGGAAGAAAAGTTCCAGTGTTAAATATTTGCCAGTTGGGCCTTTATTATTTGTTAGTATATAATTTATTTATAGTTAATTTCATTTTATTGCTCATTTTAGGGGTTCATTCTGTCATTCTCAGGTTTGAGCACCTCTGAAGTTGGTGACCTCTTTGAGCTCAGAGTCCAAAACTGGCTCATTTGTTCTGTGCTTTGAATAACTGCTAATGGAATGTCATCACAATGTATCTTCCAGCCCTTCTGTTTATTTATTAGATCAAAATATGACTAATGGAGGGGGAAAAAAAATCGCCTCATGTTATGTAAAGGCTCCAAGTGCACCAATTTATGTATTTATAAATGGTGACAGTAGACTAATTTTTAGCTTAATTTCAGATTCTGTTGTGGTTTGGATTTTCCTTTAGACCATATAAACATGATGACAGGTTCCTAATTAACTGATTTACAGCTCTTCTGGAACAAATGGTAATTAATATTCATAACAGTTTGCAACATTTAAACAGATGTAGAAGCCTGATATGACAAAATGTGTACTAATTTGGAAATCTGATAAAGCTCAATGTGGCTCTCTAGCAGGAAGATTGCTTCTTTTGTTGTCCCTGCAAAGTAGTAACCTTTGCTACTCAGCAGACATTTGTCACAGGTACCTCTGCTGATTTGCTTTTCACATGTTGCTGCAGAGCAGTAGGGGCCTAAGCCACCAAACTCACAAACCATGTGTTGTATTTACCAAGGTGATTTCACCCCATTAGGCTGGAGTGGAATTTTGTGTTGCATTTTGTCCATCAGTCCATTCAGTGAGAGCTGAGGAAACAGTGGGATGCTACTAATGCAAAATAAGAAGAGATTAATTTAGCATCTGGAGCCTTTGGATCAGTCTGTGACTGCATACACTTGAGTCTGGCACCTAGATCTGTACACAGTTAGCTTCTTACCTGCTGGGTAATAGGAAAATAGGATCCCTCCTCTGATATAGAAAAACCTGGATAGCGTGGCTGCTACAGGACATGTAAAGGAATGCAATGTAAATATACCCCATGCCATGGGACCACCTTGAAACCTTTTGATCACTATTTGATCCAGACATAGATACCGTTACACAGCCACTGTGCTGGAATTCTTGGAAATTCTTTATGGTTACTGATCATTGTACCTAGGATTTCAAACGTTTTTTACATGAAAAGCTCTTTTGATCACAAATCTTTTCATCTTTCCTGTTGCTGTCCAAACTACCAACATAGAAATTCTTGGTACACTTTTTGGCAATTGATGAATCATCAGGTTCTGTTGATACATATTAATACAGATAAACTGGTGCATGTCTACTGATGGAATTAGTTTTAAATTGTCCAAAGCTCTGTATTGAGGGATTCTTAGTGCCTGGCTTAGAAGAGACTGTTTTCTTATTTCATACAGGTGTTACTTCAGGGTATAAGCCTTCTATACTTCCAATTTACACCCTAAAACCCTTATACAATCCTAAACCATCGCCATTAAACACAGACTTCAGATTTTCTTATTTGTAACAGATAGAGCAGTTGCATTAAAATCAGGTTTTTTGTTATTTGAAAAAAAAAGTAAATATATATATAAAAAATCATCTAAATATAAAATGCACTTTAATCTTCCTGTTCAGTTCTAACTTTCTATTCCTCCATCAGAATACCTTCCTACTTCTGAAAATGGTGTCCTCTTTCTTGCATGATTTCAGTTGGGTAGTATAGTAGTTCATATATATTGATTTCTTCTTTTCAGAAATTCTAATTCTGCATTCAAGAGCTGAACTTATCTGTAATTCATTAAAGGCTATTCTATTGGTGACTCAGCTTGTATTTGAACACTGTGGAGCTGTAACATTACAGGAACTCTAACCTTCCTGTCATTTTCTTGCTGACTCTTGTCAAAAGCTTCAGCTTTACCTTCTGATTTTTTTCAGTTTTATAGCTACATGCAAATATATCTCATTTATATGTTTTTCATAAGAATTGCAAGTAACTTTCTAATTCTACCTTCTTAAGTTGAAAGCAATCAGTATTCCTTATCAGATATCTAAGTGAGGGTGAGTGTGCATTGCTTACCCTTAAAGGATGCTTTCCTTTGGGAAGCATTTAGAAGGACCCAATGTGCCACTAGAATAGTGGGAGGTAAGAAATCCGTTAGCATTCACTAGCTTCCATAGCATTTAATTGCTGGTCTTAATTGTCCATTTTACAAGCTCTAGTATGTCCAAAGACTGGAACTGATAGGGTATATACCATTCTTCTGAATTCCCCAGTGTTTTAAAGTACTCTTGAGATACTTGGTAAAATATAATTACTTGGTAGATTGGATCTAGTTGACTGAAATAAGATCAACTTGTTCTACCATTAGTATGAATTGCAGTAGCTACGGTGAAGACATTAGTAGTCAGTACCACATTCATTTACAAGCAAATGCTTCTACCCTTTTAAAGAACACATGTGCAATTAAAGAAGGTATTGATTCCTTCTTCTTCGCCATATGCTTAATATGTTTGCAATAAGGACCTTTTGGTTCCTCACCCTTAGAGGTAACAAATTGGTTTTGATTGCACCCTGACCTGACAACGTGAATAATTAAATCATTTTCCCTTATGTGAGAATGAGAATTATTAATAATTGTTAAACTAATGTAACAGGAATCAAAAGGAATAGCAGACGTGTATTTGCTAATGCAAGGATTGCTAAATGTCCCATCAAGCTTTAGAACAGGCTCATTTTCAATGCATATTAATGAGGAGAGCAGTACTGTGTTGGCCTGGTTGATCTGTTGTGCACTTGGTGTTTTTGCAAAGCCATCGGGTGATTTAAGTATTCCACAATGGTCCCCTGGGATAGAATTCCATAAACTTTCATCAACACTCAAATGGAATAATTTAAGCATATTAGTGACATCAGTCATGCTGCTACTGGTTTTTAACATGCATTGTATGTTATTAGTTTATTTACTTAACCTCACACCGATAGTCTCTCTCTGAAAATGGAAGTATTTTGTCTGGACAAAAACACACTCCAATTTAAAAATGGTGATCCAGCATTAAGAAAAAAGACATTTCAGGTCCCTGACCTCACGGCATTTTTTTTGCTGTTCCTCTTTCGTCAAAGATGGGCACTGGCCAAGTCAAGGGTAAATCACCTTTCCCTCCTATCCTATCAAAGCTCTAGTTTATTCGGCTTCTGTCTTCTAAATTGTAACTCAGCTTTCATACCACCATTGTGAAATAGCAAAGCAGCAACTTAGTTGTAGGGATAGTCCAACATCAGTATTGGAAGCATTATTTTTAGTTGAGTATTCCTCTCAAACCAGTGGAGTGGGCTGGCAGCAGTCGGGTGTACTGGAATGCTAATGACATGTTTTACTTAGCAATTGTGAGCAATCTAATTTGCTTATCAGGCAGCAACAGGATCAGTAACATGGGAGGAATGGAAAAAGCTGGCTCTGCACACCAGAAAATTTACATTCAGTTCAGTCATGTCTGCCAGCTCAGAGTCTGATATGTATTTTGGTATGAGATGTTTACACGGAGATTGGCAAAGTGTATGAGGGTTCCATTTCAATTCAGTTAAAGATGAGTTTAGGGTGCATCCTCTTTATTGATTAGATTCAATCTACAGTTTCTGATTCCCAAGTGGCTCTGGAAGCATTTGTGTGGGTGCATTTTCAGTAATGTGTTTGGTTTTGATAGGCTGGAATACATCAATGACTTCAGAGGGCAACCTTGTTAAATGTGAAGGCTTAAGGAATGAACCCCAGCAGAGCTGAGCAGAATGTTGGGGTTTTTTTATCATTCAAAAATATGCATATCAAACAGGACATCCACAGAGGTCTTTTATACTGAATAGCTTAGCTTTGCTCACTGTTTGTGATGCCTCATTTGAGGCACCATCATTCATAGGTCATAGTCATTCCTAATGGTTGGACTCGATGATCTGACAGGTCTTTTCCAACCCAAAGGGTTCTATTCTATGATGATTCTATGATTCTGTAACTAGCTAAGCCTCTAACCATAATCAAAAGACAGAACTCTCAGTTATTCCATGTTGCTTCAAATCACTCATGGCAGAAGCAGAAAAGTTCACATGGATCATTCTGCTTCATAAATCAGATGACTTCTCTGCATTATCATTCCTACTAATAATTTAAACTGTCTTGTAAATGTACAGTGATAGTGTGTTAAATACTTTTCCTAAGGAAAGTATTTTACAGTTGAGTTTGAGTGTTCCCTATGTTTTTCCTTGTCTCCTCTGCTGAGCAGTTCTCTTTTCTATTTGCCCTGAGCTGTCACTGAACTACATGTCTTCATGTCAAGCATATTACACTTGGATTTCAAAGGACTTGGCTCTGTGTACCCAAGACCCAGACGTTATCCCTGAAACCTATTTTATCAGCTAAAATAAAAGCTTTTAGGCTTCTGAATTTTTAGGTACATAACTACTGCCTTGAATATCTGTTGTGTAGGAGCTTAAATATCCACATCTGGGCATGAACTGATTTCAGTCCATGAAAATCAGAGCAGAGGGTCATATTTCTTGTGTGCAATTACATATTTCTGAATTCTAACTTTGCTATTACAATATTTTACAATAATAGCCAAGGCATCCTATTTTTGTCAAAGTTTCTCCTTCCCATTGCTTTGGGTCCTTTTCCCATATTGTGCCCTGCCTGTATACCAGTGCAGATTTAGCACTGCAGCAGCATCAATGTGCTCCACAGACAGTCACAATGAAGTGTGCCCTTTATTGTTTGGGTCTTGTTTAAGCCAGCAGGAAATTAATGGTAGCTTTACTGCTGTTCCCAGTGTTGTTAGTCAACAAATACACATCCTCTACTTATCATTATGAATATAAACTGAAACTGGCCCAAAAGGCAACGCAGGAAAATTTGCCTATTTACAGAAATGTGCACTGAATGGCAGGACAGGTCTTCCATCAGATGACAAAGCTTAACCTGCTACAGATAAGCATTTGAAATAAAATGTTTCTTATTCCCCCAAATCTGTGTTTTACTGACACAGTTGAGCTGATGCTGTGAAGTTGTTTCTTGTCACTTAAGATTTGATGTCTTTGGGATCCAAATACATCCCTAACACAATTTCAGTGGGGATGAAGTTTTAGCCAGGATCAAGTTAGTTCTTGATATATAAAAAACCCAAATATATAAAAAACCTCTGTGCCTCTTTCCCCTTTCCACACCCAAACGTAGAAGGAAGTATTTAGCAGGGTTAATAGAACTTCTTATATGACTGCTGGTGGGTGTCACAATTGTTTTATCTCTGAGCTGCAGTACCCATTAGAGACATTAGCTTTCATTTGTCACTGGTCACTGACAGTTTGGTGTATCTAAATCAGTCAATATACTTTGTGTTAACAGGAGCTTTTCCATCATCTGTGAAAAATGGGGATTTAAAAGTGTTTTCCTCCTGTTGCCTGAGAGATCTCCAATACAGTTATATGATAATAACATATTCATACTTACTAATGAATTACTGAATATGAACATCTCCCCGATGAGTACATGTTCAGTTTAATCTAGAATGCAAAGAAATCTATTCTAAAAAATACCACTGTCTAGCTCTGAATTCCTGTTTGAATATCACTGTCTGGTTGATTGGTTGGTTGGTTTTAAAAGAAAGATTTCTATCTTATTTAGTACCATTTAATATAGGTATGTATGCACAGATAGCACAACACATGCTTGTCAGAACCTGGGACTCCTGCCTAAAAACATCTGTGCAAAATGGAAGCTGGTTTTGATTTAATTTTATTATATATTTTTTTAATGAGAGGTGAAGTCAGATCATTCACTGAATTGAGTTCAGATGGAAACCGCGGGAACTGTTAAAACTGATCTATACACCAATCAGACCTGTACTAGTTTAGTTTAAACAATAGAACTGTTCTTACAGCTACTCATTTCAGATTTCACAGATTATTGTGATTACTTTAAATACGTTCTGAATTACCTTTGAATTAATAGACACAATCAGATGTGGACAGCTGCGTGCTAGCTCTGTTCACATTCTGAACCGGTTTGCTGGTGGTGCAGATCAACATGGGACTGTGGGCAAACTAGCAAATCCTGCCTTTTTGTTTCAAAGCACCGGTACTAAATTGAAGTCTAAGAAGAAGTTTTAAGAAATAATGTGTTCAGAGTATTTTTGCACAGCATTTTCTCTCAAGGTTATTTGTCATACAAGATTATTCCATCAAATTGTCAGAAGTGTTCCATTTGGTTAGGCTTTACCTATTAAACAGGAGGGTTACTTGTAATTGGTTGTACTGGTTTGTTTCTGCTTCATGCCAGGAGACATAGACCATCAGGTTTCTGCTATTGAATGTTCAGTATCTATGCACACCACAGAGTTGAAATGTAGACAGACTTTTCTATTTTAGTGAAATTTCTCCTATTGGTTTACTGTTAGTTGCTTGCCATTAGTTTTTGCTGCTAAATTTTCTCTTTACTGAGCTTAGTTGCATCTAAGCAAGAGAGGTTTCGCCAGTATTTGAAATAACAGTGAATTCAGAACTAGTACACCTGGGCTGTTACATACTTGAGCTTTTTCCTCCCCTAGCATGTGAAACCCTATGAATTTCACGAAGAACATGAATTGTTACAGCAACTATCTCTACATTTGCGTTTCTGTGACTGCAAGTGAATAAACTGAATAAATCATAACCAAATTTGTTATTACAGCAGTCTACATTAGAAGTTACTCCCACGTTTATTCTGGAATTATACCTACAGCAAGGCATGAGTTTTAACTCATAATTATTATGCATCAAAGTATGTGTCTGTGTGTGAGTGGGCAAGAAGATGGCTCCTTTTTGAAAGTAGATTTCTGAATAGGTGTTTTGAAATCAAACATCAATGGAAGATGGAGATTTTTGTGCTGTACTGGCTACTCTCCATCCTCTCCACACACAATCACGTATTTCACCTGAACATGCAAGAGCCATCATCTCTGAGGAGCCAGTGACTGTAATTCCATTTTTTTATTATTACTACAGAGGCAGGCGTTTTTGCTAAACAGTACTGAGTGATGTGTGGTGATCTTATCCAGGGATTAGGGAGCTGGAGCTAAACTCATTTTCCTCAGAGTCACATACTGGCCTCAAACCATGGTTCATGGACCATGGTGATAAAAAGCAAATGATTTTATTCAGTTCACATTAAATTCAAACTTCAGGCCCTGGAGACCTGAAGAAATAATGTATTAACACTTATCTTACAGAGCTGAATTCTTCTAGGAATAGCAAGCCTTCAGCAGCAGAGCAGAGAGAATGCTAAGGCTTTCAGGAGTCTGGCATCTTCTCCTGCAGTTGGCATTGTGCTATGAATTACATTTTGAATTTGGGGAGTGCAGATTTCAGGGGATGTTGTGTGTGCTGCTCCCAGAGAATCACAGGAGTGATATTTATATATTCTGAAGTTAATTTAAATCTTTGTTATTGCTGAAGAGAAAATGGAGAGTGAAGTCCATCCCTATTACCTGAGAGAATCCCTTCAGCCTTTAGAAAGTTAGTTTTTCCATATACAGAATAAGAAGTGGGTGGGTGGAGGGGAAAAGGGTCTTAAACTGAGGTTTTGACTGATTCTTAACCATTCCCCTCTTTTCCCCCATTGCAGTATGCATAGTAGCAGGATAATTTATTGTTGATGATGTGCTGATTTGGAGCAAAGAAGCATTTGTCTCTTATGTATGATCCTAATAAATAGTAATTTTGCTGATATTACCATTCAGTGTTACAAATGCACTAGAACACACTGGAAAATTAAAACCCAAGTGATGAGACACAGAGTATGGAAACGGGTGAATGTGGAACAGAAAAAAGGGAAGATACAGGAGCTTCTTTTTATTGCTGAATCATTGTGGGGTGTATTCTCAATCCTGGCAATGAAATGCCCATTCTTCACTAGAGTTACATGCTCATAAATATTTACAATATTTCTTTAATCATTCTTTGAGTATTGTTAATTCACAGGAAGATTAATAATCCTCTTGCAGTGGAACAACAATAATCTCTTTTTCCACTATCAAAGAAACGTGCATCATCACATACAATTCCTTTTTTTCCCCAGGTCCCTGTGCTAACCAGAAACAGCTGTGATCTCAGTGCTGGTCACCATTACAAACTGAAAAGTTTCAGCGAGTTTCTGGGCTCTGTTTCTCTTGATCAGATCAATGGATGCTGTTCCCCTGAAATGATCAAAGCAGGAATGGAATTAAATGAAAAGATAGCTTAACGCTTAACACCAGATCATGTAACTGATTTGCCTGTGGAAGAGACTGGCTTGTTTAGGATTCAAAAGAAAAACCAAGCCAACACTGAACTGACCAATCGTTGATGATCAAACTGGTCAGAGCACTTCAACAGAGCTTGCAGAATTTTTAAGTGTTATCTTTGTGTTTAAGAAGGCTGCTGGCATAACAGCATGTACGTGGAGCTACGCCTGGCATTCTGTGTTTGGTTAGTTAAAAGGATTAGATGAATCCTCCTGTATCTGTATGATTCCTTCCTAATGAGGCACAGATTTAAGCAGGCGGGACAGGGACCACAGCTTTTGCATTAGCCTTCTTTAATGCCGCAGGCACGCTCCCTGGAATGGGAATTGCAGCTCACTGCCCAATACCCACAATGCCTTCACTTGCTTATTTACCTTTCCTCTTTAAAAGCCAACATGGGAATAAGTTAGAGGCTGATTTCACTGAGACTGAAAGGATGTTAACTAAGCAATAGGGGCAAGGCCAGCCTCTAAATTACAAAAAGGAAATAACACATCAGACAACGGCTGGATAATGGTAACCTTGGAGTTGCCACAAATATGAACAGTCTGTTCTTTTTGATTATTAGCACTTTAGGGGTGTCTCCTTTCCTTCTATTAAAATGCCTCCTCCCTGAAAATATTGCAGTTTGTACTGAAGAGGCTTTGCAAAGTGTAGGGTTATTCTTTCTTTAAGGGCATTTTACTTTTATACTTTATGAGGAAAAACATTGGCTGCCTTGTCTGGAAGCTCAGTTTCTGAGTTGAGTTGAAGTTAGTAACCTTTTACATACATAGTTAATTGCTGCTCTGCCAGTCTGGATAAAGATCTCCTGACTATCTGGCCTTAAAAGATTAATTCCTGTTGTGGAATCTCTCTTGCAGGGGCATCCTTTACATAACTCTTGACTCTGGGTTACAGGACATTCTAGACAGTCCCGTATTTACTTTCTCTGACAGTTAACATGAGTGTCCATGTCTCTTGCTGGCTCTTCTCTTCCAGAATCTCTCCAATTCTTCTACTTTTTTCTTATCTGCACAAACACAGACTGAGCAGAGACTGGATTGAGAGTAGCTCTGGGGAGAAAGACTTGGGGGTGCTGGTTGATGAGTTCTGCAGCCCAGAAAGCCAACTGTATCCTGGTCTGCATTCAAAGAAGTGTGGCCAGCAGCTCAACGGTGGGGATTCTCCTACTCTACTCTGCACTCCTGAGCACTACTCTTCAACTGAACAACCAGACATTTATCTAGAATAGCCAAATCTATTATTTTCTGGTTTATGTATGAAAAATATGTGTTCACAAACTAAGGAGAGAGGAAAAGAAAGAACCTTCAAGCTACCTGCAGTTCAGTATCAGAGTAGGTGTAATGTGTGCGTTGGGGCAGTTATTCCATGGTTCCTTTTCCCTTGATACCCTCCAGCCTGTGTTCCCTAGAAGCCAGCTTCCCTTAACTTTGTGGCCTGATTTTCCTGTTGCCTGCTCCTTCTACCATAACATCATATTCCTTCTACTTCTCTTTTTAACTCTAATTTACCTAAAGCATGCACTATATCAGAACAGTCAAGTGTTTCTAAAGAGACGAGGCTAATCCAGGCTATTTGTAGTAGAGGTGAAAACACACAGCTGAGGCATTTTCTGTGGCTGCAGTTTCAAGTTTCAAAACAGCAGGCATGTGCATTCACTCTGTGTCAGTATATCCCTGTATTAGGAAATCAGCCAAGTTGCTGGCTCTTATCTTTAGCTCCTCATATCAAAGGTGAAGAGAGTAATAATACATGAGGGCAATGTGAATGAGCCACCAGGGCACAACAAGGTTCAATACCCATATTTACTAAACGTAAGCAACATGCAAGTTCTAGCAAACTGAGCTCTGAGAAAGCTACAGATTCCCATTTCAAGGGATGCATCAAAATTAAAATCAAGGGAATTCTGACTTTATTTCTAGTGTTCAGCTTTTATAGATGAAAAGTTTATTTCTTGAACTGTTGCAGTTCTCAGCTACTTATTCCATCTCTAAACTAGAAGAAATACTTTTGATTAGAGCACAATAAGCCTTAAACCCAGTTGGCAGGGTTCTTCCTGCCTGTTCTGTGATATGGGAGAAGCCTGGCTTCAGTTTCTTGCTCAAGTAGGTTTGAATATTGCTTTTTCTTTCCATATACGGAATTAAACTGATGAACTTTTGTAGGGTGGATGACTTCTTCTGACTTGTGGACCACCTACCAAAACTTACATATAAAACAGAGCCACAGAATTTTTCAACTCATTACTTGAAGAGTTTATAGGAAGGAGGTCATAAAGGTTTCTCATTTCTTTTTTTAAATGTTACTGCTCTATTCTAGGTAATGGTTGATCCTCCTGGTGTTGGTTTCAGTAGCTTACTCGGCTTACTTGCACAGTGATACAAATTCCTCTGCAATTCCTGTGTTGTTAGGGCTTCACTGCTGTCACTTGACTTAGCACTGAATGGAATACATGAATGTCTTGCAAACTGACTGTAGCTCAGGAGCTGCCAGCTGGCCAGACTTCAGCCTTGGGCTTTTTGGTGTGTTTGTCTGCTTTTGGTTTTTCTGTTTTTAAGTTAAGATGAAAGTTAAATCCCAGATTTCTACAGGGCAGAAAAGCATTTCCTACACTATTCTGTACTGAAGCCAAGAGATTAATTCATTGTGAATGCTTAATCAGTCTGTCATGGAACTTTTTTGAGGGCTGAATTCCAATATTTGACTGTGTGGCTTTTTCAGTAGCCCTCTTCCCATCTGATTCCCTAAGCCACTGCTGTCACTTAGAACAAGGTCATCATTTCTTAGTCCCGTTAACAGCTTACTGGAGTGGAAGTAATTTTTCCTAAGCACGGTCCAGTCTCTATTGACCAGTAGGGTGTTTTGGTCAATGTTAATTTGGATGGAGAAGGCTCTGTGTGGAATGTCAGAGTCAGTATCCTTCTTTTGTTTCACACCTCCAGTTAGATTCTCTCAGCAGCATGGAGCATGGCTGCAGGATTATACATTAGAACATTACATTATGTGTGTTGCAGCTGGTCTCCCTCTGGAAAGGTTGCTCTGTCAGTGAGTAGATCCATGTGTTTCTTTAGTTTATTTTCCATATTGGCAATTCTGCCAGGCTTTAGCAGTTCTGACATCATCTGCCCAAGGTTGAAGCCTGAATTCTGTGATACTTGTTTAGCTTGATCTTCATTTCTCCCCTCACTCTGTACTGCTTCTGTGACTGTGATAAAAATGACTTGTTAACAAGCAGGACTACTTTGGAATGTGGAGTACAGATTCTGAAAGAGATGAAAGGAGGAGTCTTTTCTCTATAAATTGCCTGGTGCCCAACTTGCAGCAGCAGTTAATTCTGGTTAAAGATACCAATCGTGTTGATACTTCATCAGTTAACTAGTTGCACTTACACTCCCCTGGTTTGAATGTGTACTTGAGGCAAAAGATCATAAATTAGATGAACAGTATCTGTCTGAGTCCATGGGATAACTTTGGTTTACCTCAAACTTCTTAGGACTTCCCAATTTCCTTTATGAAATTCAAGACTCATTTAAAATAAGGGGTGCAGGAGGTCAACAGCTGCAAAAACAATGTCATTGCACAAGAAGATGACAGGGGAGATGAAAGGTAGATCACTACAAAATACATTATGCTCTCCTCTCTCTTCCCACCCTCTAAAAGAAACCCAACAAACAAACCACCCCAAAACAAACTGTGGTTTGTGAGAATCCAAGAAAGTACCTTGCCTAGAAATGCACATCATTTCTTGATATGTACTGAGGAGGTTTGGCTCCTTAGAGAATATACAGAACACCAAATATTATGATTTCATGACTAAGAAAATTACCTAAAAAAGATGCAGTAATTGGGTTGTGAATTAACTGCAGTAGCAGAGCTATGCATCATTCTCATATTCCTGAAGTGTTTAGTTAATTACATGACGGATGGGTTTTCATTACACAATAAGCTAAATGGATGTAAAAGATATTTATGTATGCAACTGAATATCTGAATTAATTATGTATACAAAAGGCCAAAATTGGTTATTTGTTCATAGTAATTGTATGTTGCATTTCATTGCATACACTCTGCGTAATGTTCATCATCAGGACCTAGATTTTATATAAACTAGACATGTACTGGCCGGATCTACTAATCTAACTCACAGTGCTGATTTACAGTAATGGAACATATGGTTTCATTGCCCTGACTCCTGTTCCAAGCAGTGCAGCCATACCCAACTGATTTATGAGTGAAGCTCAGCACAGGCCTGTTACAGAAAAAAATTGCTTGAACCTTTTCTCCAGAGGTTTGGAGATCCACGTTTTTTAAAATTAATGATACTACAGTGACAGCTTTGAATTCCAAGAGAAAACTGTCTCAGAGAAGGAGCTGACGACAATATAGCACTGACTGCCAGATGGGTACCAAATTGTGAAGTGTTTGCTAGAAAGTCACTTTGGGAAGGTTTCATCCAGACAGCAGCTGGTGTGATGCAGCTGTGCAAGCAACTCTGCAGAAGAGTACACAGAGTGTTCAGCTCTCAGTGCAAAACTAACTTCTATCCCTCATGAATCAGAAATATTTACTACATTTTATTATTAACTGGATGCTGATTTTGTGCAGGACCTATTTGGAAGAAAAGGGAAGTTTTGCTTTTAAAACAAAATATTTGCCAACAGTGATTATAATATCCGCTTTTTTGAGACAGAGGCTGGCCTTCTTTGGAGAGATGACAGGCCATTTTGAGTATTGCTGGAAGTAAGAAGTAACAAGATAAGATATACCTCTATAAACATCACAAGATGACAGGAATTGTCTTAAATAAGGTGGCTATATGTTTTACGAAACTCTGTAATAGATATCCACTTACCATACAGGTAACATTTAGAAAGACTTTGGTATATATATCAGTTGCTGTTAATGTGCTTAGGATTTGATGCACACCCTTTATTGCAGTGACAAGATCATTTGAAATAGAAATGCTTTGGCATGGCTCTAACAGAAATCAACCATGGTGGGACACCATGTTGTGTCTAAAACTTACAGCTTTTCATACTTGAATCTCAGTGATGTCCAGTAAATAACTTTTGTTCTACACTCTCTGGTATGGCTTTTCAACCAGGTTGAGAAGTCCAGTGTGCTGTTGAACCTCCAGTTCTGAGCACGGAATTTGTGGCTTCCATCTCCAGGGACAGAGGCAGCCCTTAGCTGCACCCTCTGCTAGCCCTCAGCCAGACCTCCAGGAGGGGCAGAATGGGTTCAGGGCTCCAAGAGAGACATTCTTGTCCATGATGGTGTCTCAGAGCACTCTCTCTTTTGCTCTATAGCTGGGGACACCCAGCATTAATTCTTGGTTAATTTATCTCTGTCTCACTGTTTTCCTGCATTCTGCTGCCTGTCTTCTGTGGTGAGTCAAGAGAAAACTAACTTCTCAAATATGTGCCCATCCCATGTGAAAGATGGTGATGAAAAATGTGGGGTTAGTCTGTATTTCTGTATGGGAGAAGTGCTGTTGTGACAAAGTCGGTTAGAAAATCCTGAATTTCACACTTCACATAACATGACATAATTTTTCACTGTGATTAGAAAAGTAATTCAGAATACCAGTCAATTCTTACACAGACAGACTCTTCAGAGTATTGCCAATGTCATACCTGATTGCCCACGAAAAGCACCCCTTTAACAAATGAGATGCCGAGTTGGAATTTTCCATCCTTTGTGTCTGAAATTCGTGAGCAGCAGTGTCACTTGGGTAATGGATTTGGACTAGAATGCTAAGGATTTTGAGTTCTTCTTCTAGACCTACTGTATTCTTTCCACCTCCTATGTCGATTTTCATACTTATAAATGCAAATATATTAATACTTTGCGGGGTAGGTAGGAAGGAGAGTTAAGTTTTGTGTTTTGGTATGCTCGTATGCTGGTTTAAAAATCTCTGAATAGCAAACATATTAGATCTTTCCATAGGAAAACTGGGGAATGAGGTGAGAAAAAGGAAGAAACCACACTGCCCAAAAGTTTTCTTGGTCCTTTTGCCTCCTTTTTAATTTTATATTTGCCTCCAAATTAATATTATTTTGACCTTTTGAAAGAGTAAGATATAAAAACACATGTTGAAATGTTTTAAATATATCAAGAAAACATGCATTCTATATTCTTATTTACTGATAGTTGGAAGCCATTTTTTGTGGATATCCTTTTGGAAAACCTGTGTAATAAATTCAACAAGAGCCTTAAATCGTAACTAAATACCACTCCTGCATCAATGAAACTTCTAATGAGAATGCCAGACGTCTGTGAACACGGATTCTCTTCCCAAGGGAAGATCCCATAGTACATATTTATACTGTAGATTAATTCATCCCCAAGATCTGTGCTGGTGCTTTACCAGCAAAGTTGAAAATGAGACACGAGCTCCAGAGATGTGCAGTGCTAGGGGTAAGTGCCTGAGCAGGGCTCCCTCAGACCAGCACTGAGCACCGCCGCTGAGCAGGACTATGGTCAGTAAACACTAATGACTTCAGCCCTGCAGTGAGGGCCCATGGCCTGCCACTTGCCCACAGGAAATGTGTGGTTTGTTGAAAACCACACCTTTTAAATGTCAGGCAGTTTGGCTTCTGTCTCACTGCAAAACCCTTCAAATTCACATCATCTCAAAGGATAATTTTGTGGTTTTGTCAAACTAAACCTCACAAGTTCCTTTAATTATAAATTATGCCGTCAAAAATTTAATTGTAAAATCAAATTCCATTCATGCTTTGAACTAATTACAGTGCCCTTTTCACTTGTATTGCCATGTCATGGAATTCCTCTGCTGAGGATACTGGAACTCAGAAACCACCACGGCCAGCCCTAACAAGCCATGCAAAGACTAACGGCTTCAGCTGTGAAGAGCTCCCTTGTGAGACCATGGCTTGGTGTGCGTCTTCCCCGTGACCCATCTCTGGATGTTTATGAGCCGCTGTGCATCTCTAGTTAGCAGTTAAACAGTTTAAGTTGCAGCACGGACGCTAGCACCTCTTCCAGCCTGCGGCAATGCCCACTGCGAGGTAGCTGACCCCTTTCTAAAGTAACTGCGGCAAGCAGCGCTGTTCAACGCGCACAAACGTGCTGTCTTCCGCTTAAGGGCAAAGCCCGTGGCCCGCGGAGCTCCCTGCGGCGGAGCCGCGGACAGACCGGGCTTTCCGAGAGTCCCCGCGGAGGCCTGGGAGTTGCCAGGGCAACCTCGACCACACCACCACCCCCCCCCCCCCCGACCTATGAAGCTCCGCCCGCCGAGCGCGTGCTGGCAGCCGGCGTGTGGCGGTTTGGTTGGCGTCGTCGGCCGTTAGTGCCTGAGGTGAGTCCCGCAGGTGGTGAGAGCTGAGCTGTGGTGGCCGCGTCCTCGGCGCTCGCTACAAGGGCCGTGGAAACCCGGACAGAGCTCCCAGGGAAGCGTGCAGCCATTCGTACAGGCCCCGACCTGCAGGGTGTGCCAGAGCCCCTCACCGGTAAGATGGCGGTAGTGAGAACAGCTATGCGAGGTGTGACCAGCTTTCAGAGCTACAGGAGGAAGTAGGGAGGTAAAGGGGCATTAGGGAGTCTGAGAAAGGGATGGACTGGTGGAACCATGGTCCCATCTCTCTGAGGCAGCAGCAGGAACAGCTATCAGGAAAAAAGGCCCTCAGCTTGTTGTTGTGGGACATGCTGGATACTCAGCAGCACACTGGAAGTGTCATCAAGATAAGCCAAGGGCTCCTGAGGTAATAGGAGCTGACAGGGTAAAATACCTCAGAGGAATGATGGCGGGTCCGTCTAAGAAGGTGACATGGCCAACTGCCCAGCTGAAGTTAATTATGCTGCATTCAGCATGGGGAACAAACAGGAGGAGTTGGAAGCCGCCATGTTGCTAGAAAGCTAAGTGGCAACCTGGTTGCCTTTACTGAAACTTGGTGGGGCAAATCCCATGACTGGGGTGCAGCTAATAAATATGAAATGTTTAAAGGGATAAGTCCAGCTATGAAGCAGATATATGAATTCTGCATGAAGTGTGTTTATTATCCTGGAAAGGAAGAGTCTTTTATATGTTAAGGTTGAACTACCAAAGTCTCACCTTCCAGTTTTTCCTGCAGCTAATTAGACGGAAGCTGGATGCTGTTCACGCTTCTACTGCTTGCAGAAACTTGTTTCCAAACCTTTGTAATACAATTTTAAATCCTTCTTTTAAGGAAACTGAAAGCAAGTTGAAGCAACAGTTTATTCTTAGAAACCTGAATAATGGCAAAGTAGCAAACAATGAACCTTATGCTTTCTCTTGGGAATAGAAGGGGTTCTCCTCATTAGCCTCAGTGCTGTCTAATTCTAGACACTTGATTTTCTAGTTGCCTGCTCCTGGGTTTAAGGTATTTATTCTGCTTCCACATCACTTGCATGCTGGGCTTAGAATTTCCACAATTCAGTGCAGGTCCACTGATGTCAAAGACCTTTTTGTGTTAATTCCAGTAGGTTTTCAATAAAGCTGCAATGTAAGGTGCTGTTAATGTAAAACATAAATTGGCATGTGAGTAGTTCTACCTTGAGAGTAGCATGTGAGTAGTTCTGCCTTCAGAGTAGGAGGCTGGGGTGGTTGTATTCTATCTGTGACTTGCAAAAGAGAGCAAGGTTTAGGTAAGTCTGATTTCTGGGTAGGGCAGAAGTGGAGAGGGATTTATGCTGGAACCAAGAATAGTTACAAGGATGTTTATTTGTCAGTTTCTTCATGTTACTGTTTCCTGTCTTGTCTTGGTTTGTGGCGCTCACCAAAATGGCTCCAAGTCATGTGTTTTAAAGTTACTCTGGGTTTTGCAAACAGAAAAAAAAACCCAAAACAAACCCAAACAAAAACCAACACCACCACTTTATTTTATTATTGTCTGAAAGTTTGCTTAAGCTTCTTTGATTCTTCCTCATGATGTTAGTAGCTATTTTGCCAGGAATGCATAACCCGCCACATAAATGCCTATCCGTCCAGTCTTAGCTGTGCATGGAGGTCATGCAAATGTCTGTTGTGCCCAGACCCTGATCTTGTGTGAGCTTCTAGACCATTTGAAGTATTGAGATTGAAAGGGACAAAAACAAAGTTTGAGCTTATATCCGCAATTACTTCTTTTTCTGCCCTGCCAGATGAATTTAAATCCTTGAAGGTGGCATCTCAGAAGTAAACATGTATTTATTTTTAGAGCGCTGGCTATGAAGTTTATTGAATGAAGCATGTAACAAGCTTAGTAGGAAATGGAGCTAGATATAAATCAGAATACATCATTTAATAAACACTGTCACTAAGGGTAGAACAAACATTATGAAATGAACACTGTAGAACAGAATTGTGAGCAAAGAAGAATTGTAGTAATCTGTGTGTAACAGATTATAATCATTCAAAAATTAAAATGCAAAACAAGGAGGATCTAATTACTGGGTTTGCAAGGATTTGCGCTTATGGTTCAGAGTCTGAATTAGTATCTCCCCAAGGTAATGAGAGAATTTTTCATTTTCATTAGCTTTTGGAAATATTTTGCATACCTACAGTTTTGGGGGGTTGTTTTGTTTTGTTTATTTTGGTTTTTTTTTTTTTTCCAAAGGAAGATACTCACAAGATAAATTCCAAGAATTAGGTGTATTGTTCCAGTTAAGTCAGTAGAGATACTGTCTGTTTCATGTAGGAGCAGAACAGGTTTACAGCCTCCTGTCCTGCTCAACTAGAGGATGTTGTTCAAATATACTTACCTACTCAGGTTCTTTGCAGTTACTTTCCTTGCTAAATCATGATGTGGAACATGTTACTTAAAACTGACATGAACGTAACAATATATGCACCCTGAGAACAGCAAGGACTTAAAAAGATGCAGGTAGAAGCCCACCAAGGAAGTGACGTTTGTACTGTAGATAGCTAACCTAAAGTAGCTACTGAGCTGTGTTCTCTAAATTTGTTACTGCTTTATCATCCTCTCTGTTCTGTCATATGAGATGTTTTATCATGCCCATTTGCTATGAACAGAAAGAAGTGTAGGGTGGAGAAAAGGGTGATAAGGCTCTGAAGGTTTGAATGATTTATTCCCTTTTGCATGTTGAACTCTGCCACTTGTCTTGCAAAGCAATGACACTTCCATGGTACAGGAATTATTTTTGTCACTTCAGTGCTACACAAGTAATTTTGCATATTTTTATCTAAATTTTGTTACTTCAGTAGGGAAGAAAATAACAACCAAACTGTTAAATGTTGCAGAACTGTCAGATAGTATAATTCATTTAGAGGCTTGCACAGAATAGGTAGATGCCTGCTCTTATTTTTTTGTGCTTATCTGAGGAGTATTTAGACAAATGAATGTGATTTATGTAAATATACTTCTGCTTTTATTGAAAGGGCCTAGGGCTTTCATATGTGAATATATATACTTCTATACACAGGGTCTGCAGATATATGCTTCTTTCAGTCCAAAAGGTCTGGGAAATGGTAGTTAGTTAATAGCACAAAGCAAAGCTATCAAAAATGCCATCTTCAGTTAGTACTTTGGAAAAGCCCAAGGTAGGCTGTAGCTACCAGAACCTGGAGCTCTGAATACTGTATCATGAGTGTTAAACGATAACTTTATATTGTTTATTGCATAGTGCTGTCAAGGGCCTTTGAAGTGATAAGCTATTAAATATGCAAGTTAGTTAATTTCCATATTCTTAAAACTTTCCTCCTATAAAACATATGCATTAACTGTTGTTTGGTATTTGCAGTTTCCAATCTGTGTTTAAAACATTTGTGTTTCTTTAATGTTGTGAGGACTTCGTGTGGCAGATTGATTCCTTCTGCTTGAGAAGGGGCTTTACAGAATGAGCTTCTCATTTTTAGCCTGTGGTCACAGCCAAAGACTAGTCAGTGCATCTTGGGACTGTTTCCTATTGAAGGCTAATGATTTCACAAGCATGAATGGTTAATAAAATGCTGGAATATTAGCAATGCATATTGAACATTGTGTGGTTGTGGTAGTGGTGTATTTTCTAAAATCAATGGTTTAATTTTTAAAAACAGTAGTTTTGGTAGGATATCTTTATTTCCTGTTTGTTCCTTTTGCAGGCAGTGGTATTTGAGAGTTGCATACTCTGTTAAGTTTGTGTATTAACAAGGAACATGGGGCATTCTCCTGACTAGGAAAAAACAGCTTAACATGCTTTAGACACTTGAATAAGCATGCAGCTATTGAAACAATGAATACTGGTTTAAACTTTTGCTTTCCTTTGTCAGTTCTGGAGTTGAAATTTGTTTAATGCAGTGAAGAAATACCTTTGACACAATTGCAGTGTAATGGGCTTTCCTCTTTCATTAAGTGACAATGAAAAAATCTTGGGAGAAATGTAAAATAAAGTTGCAAATAATGTATGTATGAAATAGTTCTAACAATGAAGCTTTGTTGTCAGGTCCTGGGAATTGCTCATTTGTAGTGGATACACAAAGGGACAATAATGTATAACAGCTGTGGCAGCTTTGGAGCATCATATTGACATTTCAGTATTCTGGAATGTTGCATTTCACCTATGGCCTTGAATATCCTGCATTTATATCTTTTCTCCCCTTGCAAGATGAGCTTAATATCTGTTATTTTACTGAATATTAAATTCAGAAATCAAGAGACACAAGCGCTGAGCTTTAAGCTATGACTTTACGCACACTGGTCTTTTCTTCTGGTGATGCTGATTGTTGGTGGAAATGAGCTAAACCAGGTTGGCTTTGGTCACTGTGGCAAAGAACTCTCTCTGTTTCTGCCCTAAGATAACATTGTCATTCCCTGTGATGATGAATGCTGTGTTGAATGCTTCCATCACAAGCACAAAAAGAAAACAGATGTGTTTACATTGTCTCCATGGAGACACAAAGACACAAGCTAAATTCACACTAGCATCAGGGAGAAGATCCCCCCTCCTTTGTCTTCCAGAGATGCAGAATTGTAGGGAGAATATTTGAAGCGAACCAGACAGAATTCTCTAGAGACTGTTTTTCTCTTGTCAGCAAAGGAATCTTTTTGTGATCTGTCAGTGAAGATTCCACAATGCTGCGATGCATGTTTGTAGTTCTACTAAGAATTCAGTAAAAGTTTAAAATATTCCGTTTTGTATTAACATTTTAAGTAATGATAAATAGGTAATTCACTGCGACTACTTTCTCCATCGTCTCAAACATACCAGTTACTTCAATTTATTTAGTGAGCATGTGTTACTAGTTGAGAACATTCAGAAGATGCAATGGAACCATACAACATTCCTTCTGTACCTTGTTTGGAGGATCACTGACTAGGTTTCCATAGACATTAATTGGAAAACATCTTTCTATCGTATTTTTATCCCTTTGCACTTGTTTATTTCATGAATCTTTACAATCCACTGCTGTGTTTCTTAGAGCAACCGCAGTTTGGCCATATGATGCATGTGATGAGTTCAGTGTGAATGTTTTGAGGCTCATAGTGACTGTGAAAGGGAGAAGCCGTTTCCCTTTTCTGCTCTTTGTCTGGAGACCATGATTTGTTTACAAGTGACACAGAGCTGGATATAACCTTATAAAGTAATGCAGTTTTCAAATAAAGAATGTGAAACAAAAGAGCAGAGTGTGAGCACGCACAGATACTCATGCCATGCCGAATAAGATTTTTCAGTTCATGTGTGCATTCAACTCTTATTTAGGAAAATATTCCCTAAACTAGAGCTGCATGCCAAGTGTTTGGCTAATGGACAGAGCCACGGTTTGTTGGGGTTTGGTTTGGTTTTTGGGGTTTTGTTGTTTGTTTTTTTTTTTCCCCCCCCAGTATTTTTTGGGAATTACAATTTAAAGAAAATTAAACTCCAAAGGTGGAAAAACTGTTGTGATGTCTTCAAATTGTTTGGGGAAAATTATTTTAAGAAAACATTTATTCTCAGTTTTTAGGTTGAGTGTGCTTTCCAAACATGCATGTCAATGCATTCTGTTCAGAAACAGTGCACAGCCATCTTGAAATGCCTTTTCAAAGTTTGTTCTTGTTGTAAAAGCCTGATCATTCAACCAAACAGCAAAAATAAGTGACTTGGATGACCAGTCCCATAGTGCAAGTGAATAGCAGAGAAGAGAGCAGATGGTGGGGGAAGAACCAAGAAGCAGGCATGAGTTCAACAAAGCATGTATTTTCAAGAATTCTTCCCAGAGCATGATGTGAATTAATTTTTTTATGAGAAAAAGCTAGCACGTTTAACTTGTTAAATACATGCAGTTCCTCGAGGTCTCTATTACTCTATTGTAGTTTTAGTTTAGCTTTAGTTGCAATATTAGAGTTAAATGAGTAAATTTATGCAGATGAACATCCCATTAAACAAGAAATTACCGTTTGTATACATGAAATAGTTCTTGTGTATAAGTATTTACAGAATCAAGGCCATAAGCACCACATATATGTTCTGGTTTTGGCTGGAATAGAGTTAGTTTTCTTCCTAATAGTTGTTACAATGCTGTGTTTGGGTTTTAGGATGAGAATAATGTGGATAATGCACTGACGTACTTTGTTGCTGAGCAGTACTTACCCTAAGTCAAGAACTTTTCAGCTTCTCATGGTTTCCTGCCAGTGAGGAGGCTGAGTGGGGGGTGGTAGATGGGTCCAAGATACTGGGAGGGGACACAGCCAGGCAGTTGACCCTGACTGACCCCATTCAGAACATTCCAGGCCATAGGATGTCAAACTGAACAGTAAAATGGGGGGAGTTGGCCAGGGAGTGGCAGCTGCTCCTCAGGGGCTGTCTGGGTATTGGTTAATGGGTGGTGAGCAATTATATTGTGCATTTCTTGGTTTGTAAATTCTTTTATTATTGTTTTCCCTTCATTTTCTGTCCAATTCAACTATTATCTTTCTCAACCCACAAGTTTTACCTCTTTTTCCCTTTATGTCCCCTATCCCACTGGGGGGGGGTGTGTGACTGAATGGGTATGTGGTGTTTATTAGCTGCCTACTAGGTTAAAAAACAATGTTAAGTTTCTCTTTGAGGAATACTCAGCAGAGGAAATACATGTGAATTCTGGTTTCAGACACTTTTATAAGGCTTCTTCCTCAAAAATTTGCTGTTAGTAGCCACAGAATTGTTTTTCTGACTGATTAGAGGATCCACCTTCTCCATACACTCTTGGCCTTTATGTCAAAGATCACCAAATATGCCCCTAACCTTAGGTTTCCATTTCACTGTGGTTTCTCCCACAAATGTAAATTAAAATATTAGACATTCCAGTCATCTCTGTGAACCAGTGAACTGTAATTGGACTTAGTTTTCCATGGTCTGTGATTTCCTGGGTTTCCTGTGATGCACATGAAGCTCAGTCGGAGGGATGACAGATGCAGTGTAGTAAACGGTCTGAGCTAAACTCAAATCCCCAAAGAAGAATGAGGCCATATGGAGGTTGTTTTTCTTTTTTCCCTCCTCAAGTGCAGTATTTTGAACAGCAGTTTTATAGAACTTATTTTTTTTTTCCCCCACTTTTCTGTTGGTGATAAGAAATCATTGTTTATCAGTCCTTTACTGCAGTATCTTGGATTTAAAATGGTAGGTTTATGTTAAGGCTCACACTGAAATTTAATAGTGGAACGGTTATTTTTAATCTTTTGCTAAACTAAATTACTGGAGTTGATATTACAATTATGAAAGATATCTTGGTACTTCTGCCCCTGTGAAAAATGGAAATCCTCTGTGGGTGGTGTGATTTCTTCTGCCAGTTTCTGGTGTCTCCACAGACAAGAAAAAGGTGAAACTCAGACCTCTAAAATAAAATAAGACCTAACAATGGCTTTATTATCTATGAAGCTTAGAGCTATCTCTGCATCCACTGTCACACCTCTTTGCCCCCATTATTCCCTGTACTTCAAAAGCCTCTTCATGCTATTGCAACTTAACTTTCACAGTCGTACCTCAAGGGTTGAAGCCTTGTTTGATTTTTTTTTTTTTTTGCCTAAGCTTAGATGGCTCACAAGCTGGTTTCAACTCATGCTAGCTACATTTTCAAGGAAGTTCTCCATGCTTCAGGGTGACTGAATACAAGTCTAGCATGTACAGGTGTGACACATACCTACCTGTTCAGCTCTAGTGTGGAGCTCCAGGATGGCTACATTTGCCTAGCATGAAAGAAGTGAAGCCTTGTGCTGTAAAATCAGTCTCTTGTGGCTTTGTGCTATTGTGTAACTTGCATTTTTGCAAACATTTTGTTTGTTGCACCACATGACAGACTAAAGCTTTGAATGGTTTTGATTCATGTGGTCTGCACTAAGCTGCCAGAGAAGCTGGAAAAGAATCTATCCCAATCATTTTTCACTCATTTAGAGCTACCACTTGAAAGCTTTCTGTATGAACACCCATGGCAGATGTAATAAATATCAGATTTAAGATGCGTTACATCCTAAATCCTAGAAGTCACCAACTACCAGTTGTCGTATTATCATAAGCAGGTTTTGGTCTTTG
Organism: Agapornis roseicollis; assembly: GCA_002631895.1. Lineage (NCBI taxonomy): Eukaryota > Metazoa > Chordata > Aves > Psittaciformes > Psittacidae > Agapornis > Agapornis roseicollis. Next base: position 213,183 of record NDXB01012203.1, on the reverse strand, counting down.
ATTCCTCACACCTCTGCTGTGTATATTAACAAAAAAATGAAATGGCTGGTCCAAAACGGGAGCTTTTGTGAACACAAATCAAGCTTTAGGTTGTTTTCCAGTCTGATCTCCATCTTTGCTATCTTTATGACCAAGATATTTCTGATCTGGCATTTTAACAAGTGATTCTTTGAAATTTTGCTGGATTGCTGGTTTTTCCTGCTGTTTCCTTAGACCATCAGTAACCTTAGGAAAAACATAATGGGTTAGTCTGGTGTGATCAACTGTTGTTAAATCCATATTGTATCTTTACCTCTTTACTTCAACCTTCTGTTCTAAAGCTCAGTTCAGTGATTTTTTTCAGGGCAGCCGTTCATGGTCACGTGGATACCACCTTGCCTTCCCCTATGAGGATGACTAGCAATTGTGCAGAGTCATGATTTTGTTTCTGTACAGTCAGGTCTCTGAAGTGAAAAATAAATGTTAAGAGATTTTGCCCTCCATTTATTTCACTTTATTCTGTCTGTTCTTTGCCCTGGTGATTGGCCAGTTGGCTTTCTTGTTCTTTCTTCTCTTAAAGGCTGTTGCTGCTTATTTATGGCTGCCAGCTTCAGGCCTTAAGTTGATGTTTATTTGATTTACTTTAATTTCTCGCTTAATCTTTAGAGGAAGCTTCCAGCTGGCCAATCGCCTCCTTTTACTGTGTTGCAAGAGCTAAGCTGGTGTGTATTCTTTCTTTCCAAGGGCTTCTGTGGAAGTGAGGAGAGCAAGGCAGCTCCCTGTAAACTGACACTTAGGGATGGAATTGCTTTTACAAAAGTTTCTCAGGCTTCCATAGAGCAAGGAGAGAATGAAAACAGGAGAATCCTGAGACAGCACCATTGTGATGATTTGCAGGTCAAGTGTACTGTACTGAAGGGCAGTGGCAGTGCCAGAGAAGTGAACAATACAGCCTGTGCTGGTTTTCTTTAGAACAGATATCCTGAATTTTATTTATTTTTTTGCTGTGCTCAACTCAGACATTCTGTCTTTGCATTGAAAAAAGGGCATATTTTGGACAGAAAAGTCCCATTGGCATCTTCAGAGCCAGTGTTTTACACTGATTCCAGTGAGAATGGTGCTGCAGAGAGAGATGGAAACAAGGGTTCCAAAATCAGACCTTATCCAGAATCCTGCATGATTTAGTCTCTGATCCAAGTTTTATCTTCTGTCATTTACTCATGCTAATGTATTAAGGAGTATTGTTCAGTCCAGTGATTTTTGGGGTTGGAGTACAATCCACACATAATCTTATGTGAAAGATATATTTCAATGTCTATGATTTCACCTGCGGTTCTTGGAGTATATGCACGCAGTCTCATTGCAGCTTTAAGAACACGAGTTACACACATGAAGCAGTAAAAAGATCAGTAGCCAAAAACCAGAAGGATAGTGACAGAGTATTAATGGAACTTCAGAGTATTCTCGGGCAGTGCAGAAATACTTCGAATTCACTGTTGCTCCAAGGCAACCACATCATTGCATTGGTTTGATGTGTGCTTGCATTTGTAGGTCTCTACTGGATGGAAGGTATAAGACCTCTGCATGTTTGTCTAAATTCTCTCTGCTGACTGAGCTAATTGGGATTTCACTGAGCCAAAAGGTCACTTTATTGCCAGCTGTGTTGTATACATCTGTGCTGTAGCTGAGTGCTTCCCCTTGGAGAGGAAGTGGTTGAAAGACATCCAATAGAAAGATAAAAGCCAAAGTTAGAGGCACTGCAGGTCTGTCTGAAGATGCGTGATTGCCATGTTCAGACTCTTTTCCAGGTCTCTTGTTTAAACAAGCAGGGGATTGGGGACCTACTATGGGCAATCAAGTAGGTACATGTGCCCATGTTTCGGAGGAGGTTTTCAAATGCTTGTTTTTGCATAGGTAACAGGCAAGTCACCTGAGGAGTTTAATCTATATGCTTGATAAAATAATCATATTTTTAAGTAGTGTCATGATCAAAAGTCAATTATATGTAGAAAGGTGCTGATGTGAGAACAGGACTTTTTATTATGGGACTCCTGGAACAGGGAACAGAAATAATTCCATCAGAATCTCTTAATTCTGTAGTTACGCTAAATGAAGCTCGGTGGCAATAAGTCCTTGCATATGTTCAGCATATTCAGAGAGGACATCTTTCTTAGGCAGCAGCTAACAAAGTAAGGCTGAACTTTATGTAGGATTATTTCTTCTTTCCTTGTCTGGTATTGATAACGTGCTTCTGTTGAAGGCTGGTCATCTTGGCTGAACCCATGCCTCAGAAGCACTGAGCCTTATTCTGATCCCCTTATTAGAATATAATGCAGTTAATTTTGAAGAAACCATGCCTGGTCTGTGTGCTTGTACATGAGACTGTAGAAAGGTATGGGTTTTTCAGTCTGGTGACAGGTATGTGGTAGTCATCTAGATGTCACAGCACACTGCTGTCTTTTACAAGCTGTACGTGACTTAGTATTGTGAGCACAAGGTGGTGTTTTTGGCTGTTTCTTTGGTTCTTCTCCCCTAGTAGCATCCAGGCAGCATCCCTCAAGTGGAATAATTTTCAGCCTCTGACTTTCCCTCAGGTCAGGCTGATTCGGACTCTGGGATGACTCTCTGAGTCTCCTTCCATAGCCCCTTGGGTCCTAATTATAGTTCTATGGCCTCCAGCCAGGCAGCTATTGGCTCTGAGGTATGCCAACTAGAATTTGCCTTCTGCTGTAGACTCTGACTCACAGCTGCCTGCTGTGCCTGGCTTAGATGTTGGGCCTCCTCCTTAGTGGACCATGATCCTAAGGATCTGTTAATCCCTAAATTAGTCATGGATGCTGGAAAATGTGAGTATCCTGAGAGGTAAGTGGGAATCTATTTGGATTTCATTTGGGTGCTCCTGTGGCATGGTAATTCCAGTTTCACAGTGGTGTAGATAAGTGAAGAAAACTAAGTGTGGATTTCAGCAAGTATTTGCAGACCTACTTTTTGCAAGCTTACAAATTAGTTCCACACTTAAAAAGTAAATAAAAAGTATATTGAAATTAAGCACTTTCCACACAGATGTCACGGGTCAGAGCTCATCTTGATCTCCCAGAGGAGGGCCATGAAAGCAGATGTGGGGAGTGCAAAGATTTGAATGAGGCAGAAAATGTATATTTTTTGTGGTTCTGTTTGCTTTCAGAACCACACAGATGACTTGTGCAGCCAAGTCCTAAGTGTTGTTAAAGCAATGAGAAGGCACATGAGGGCTGAAGCAAGAGGTTGAAGAGAATAGAAATTATGAGTCTGCAGACCTCCCACAAAGGTTAATGCAGATAACCTTAGACCTAGGTGTTCAGTGCCCCTGAGTAGCATGGCTCTGATTTCAGCAGGAGTCAGACATGTAAGCAGTTTTGTTTTGTTTGGGCTGAACACAAATCTCTGCACCACATTTCTCTTCTTGTAAAATGGACATGGAAGCACTGTTCTGCCATGCTGAGGCATTGAGGATATTGATACTGAAGGTAGCTGGGATTCTGTGCACTAGCCATGTTCATGTATTGTAAGACCAGAAGTGTGAGTATCAAAAGTTTGGGGAATGGAGAAATGCAAGACAATCCCTACAGTATGTGGTACTGCAGTCTGACAGTTTTGCATACAGTGTTATGCTCAAGTGTCAAGACTACTCTAGCCATAGTTAAGTTCTCTTTTGCTGCCAATGCTGTGTGCTAGTATGGGAAAGTGCACGGTGGCAGTGCTGCTAGTAGTGGAGCAGTGACATCCGGAGAAGCTTCTGGAGCAATCCTGAGCTGAGCCAGACCCTTCTGTGTTGTGAAATTCTCTTGGCATTCATTCTCAAGAGACTGATATCTGTAAACTGAGAAGAGGATAGACTGGAACTTTTTGCATCTCCTTTATTTCCAAATGGGAGTTTTCCCCTTCTGTAGCTTTCTTAAAGGATATAACAATGTAGCCCCAGTAAGGAGTCAGAGTGGGGGGAAAACTATTTTGACTGATTTCATCTGTATGTGCTGAAGAGTTTCTTGAGCTGCACAGCTTTGTGCGTGTGCATTGTGTCAAAGCTAGGTGGTAAAAGGCTGGATAGCATGAGGTAAGTGTTTGGAGAGCTAGTTGACATCCTGAAAATTTCCAGAGACCCGCTCTTGAAACCACTTACACCCTTGTGCAGGGCTGATGCTCGTGTCGGTTGCCCAGAAGACCCTCGCAGATCTAGGGAACATAGCTCTCCCACACCTCACATGAGCAATGTCAGCTCTGCTGTGGGTTACAGAGACAAGACCTTCATTCTTCACCTCTGAGCTGATGCTTGCAGCCATGTGGGACAGGGCAAGTGGAAGTGTGCTAGAAGTGTGGGGTGGATAAATGAGGAAATGGAAGAGGCTTGTTTTTCGGCAGGAATATTATTTGGAACACTTAGATGATGAAAGAACTTAAAATTGCAAGAGTTTTAGTGCCCTTTTAGGAAACGCTGTGGAATTGAACATCACGATTTGTTTTTTTTTTGAGAATAAGGTGAAGTTTTGTTCTTAAAAAGAAAAAAAAAACAAACCCAAAACTAATACAGAGTAATCACACTCCCCATCAAACTTCTGTATGTTCTTGGGGTTATATGTGTATGACTTCATTTTCAGTAAAGCCTGGTTTGCTTAGATTTTTCCTTAAGTCTTGCCTGAAGTTCATAGGCTGGAAAATATGTATGCATCAGAAAGTTAAATAATTTCTAGATGGAAAGATGTAGCAGATTAGCAGAGGTTATTTTTATATTGACATACTTGAAATGCCTTATTTCATATATTTCCTTCAAGAAGGTAAGTTTAGTGTGGCCGATACTTTTCAATAGGTATGTGGTAGCAGGGCTGTAAGGTACCCTTCTTTCTCCTGAGGAATTTTTTGGTGCTTTTGCTGGCCCTTTGCACTGGAATGGCCCTGACCAAAGGTTTCAGGGATGACTTCTCACTGCCATGCTGTACATACAAATAAATGCAGACTTAAAAGGTGGCATATTACCTTCCCTTAAAGGTCAGGGCTTTCTCAAGGTTGTTGACACTTCTAGCTGATTTTGTAAGGTAACATAATGAAGTCTGCAAAGCCAGTTGGTGTAGTTAGCTACAGCTGTGACTGGAGTCAGTTACAAATCCTCTTCCCAACTTGTAGCAAAAAGTGTTTCAATTAAATCTGCACCACCAGAGGTGACAATAGTTTGGGGAAGGAGAAATAAGCTGCTAACATTTGACTGTAATTGGCAGCTTCAGCAGTGAGGCCAAGGGGTAAATGGAGCTACCCAGAGTAAATTCCCATTTCACCTGGAAAAGCTCTTCGTCCAATGAGTGATTGGGGCCTCCTGTCAGGGGACTTTGTGTGGGTTAAGATCCCATGCTCCTGCCTCTGCTGTGCTTGTTATGTGGATAAACAAAATTTATGGTCTCCAGGGCTGCCAATCTGGCCTCTTTCAGAAACACATAAATGTCTGATCCCAGTCCCAGGGAACCTGATAGGAATCATTCAATTGACTTGGGGTCAGATTCATTTTCCACAGCCTGTATGTTGTACACCTCACTCAGAAATCTCCCATGTTGGTCTGTTGATTTGGAGAGCAAATGCTTCTGTTCATAAATGCAATACAATATACATTTTATTCTGCAAGGTGCTAAAAGCCAGCAAGTGTCCTGTACTTTTCTGAGCTGTGCTTGCTCTTTGTTCTGGAGGGCTGAGCCCTGACAGAATACAAGACATAAATAGAGTTTGTTTTGGAAAGAATGATACAATTTACTCTCCACACTCCCCAGCTCCTCCTTTGTAAAACACTGATACTAGCTGGTACGTATTGGAATATGTCTCTTCCAGTCACTTCATTTTTGCATTGCTTGAATTGTAAGTTGGCTCTGATGCAAGATTTTATTTACTGCCTGTATGTAAACTTTTGCTGTCGCTATATAAACTTTTATGATGAGGTTTGCTCTAGTATGGAGCTGCATTCTGTTTTTCTACTCTGTTCACCTTTGCTTAGACTCACTCTTTCTGGAAAAGCAAAGCCAATGAAAGTGTGTTGCTCTCTCAAAAGTATGCCCTAACTAAGGGTTTTGAAACTTTTCTGCACTCCAAACTTTGGCTCTGCCCTTAAAAAAGAAACCACAAAATCTACTTGAAAGCTTATATCCTTAACTAAAATCAAGTTGGGGGAAATTTGCAAGAGGTAAATCCTTAACTCTGTGCATCTTCTTAGTCTGTCCAGGCCAGCCATGTCATGTTTTAACAGTCAATTGCAACATGTAAAGTATTTCCACCTTATGAAAGCCATTAGTTTACCTGGTTTTGGTCAAGAGGAATGACAGAAATAAACTGTGTCAACAGTTCAGCAAAGGCAGCAGCCGTCTGTGTGGCCAGAGGTCAGCTGTTCCAGGTATTCATTGCACCTCTAAGTCTCAAATGGCTCCATGGTTAGTGACCTCCCTAATTCTTTTTCCTTCATTTGTTTTCTCAGCTTCTTCATAATGAGCAATTGCTGGAGGTGTCAGTGAACACATTTTGCCTAATTATGAACCATTCCAGACACAGTGCATTGGAAAGTTCTGCTCTAGTCTTGAGTGTTTTTGGGAAAGACTGGGTGGAGAGAAAAGCAAAGCCAACAGTGGGATATTTTTATGAAGAAAGGCACAGTGTTACTTGAAAAGAGGGATGGAAAAAGGGGAGGAATGTAAAGAGAACTCCTGAAATGCTTTGGAAATTTAAATGTATTGAACCTAAAAACCATGTCTGTAGGAGGTAAATATTCTCATGATATTTGCACTGATGGGCACACAGGAGATAAGGGAAAATGACAAAGTGATGTTAAGAAGTCCAAGCTTTGTAGCAGGACCACCTTTGATGTCTGTCTGCCCAGTATAGCTGGGTACATACTTAGGGTGTATCTGTGTACACTTGCAAACAGATAAAGTTTAACTGATGTAAGCTGTCCAGGTTAGAGTTAGCTCTATCCATCAGCTGCACAGTCATGGTGCTTTAATGAATGAGGTTGGCCTCTCTCAGCTATGTCTACATGACTTCTTTTTCAGAGCCAGTTCATATTTAGTTTGTCTCTACTGCAAGTAGGGTATGTGCTCATGTCTACAAAAGGCTCTGTAGAAGTATCTTTAGGCTTCCATAAGCATCTGCTTAGCAGCCAAATTAATACAAAAATCCAGTTAGTATGAGGTGCCAGAAGGGCTACATGTGCTTCTGGATCAGGACTTGTGTACTCTTTCGGACCATATGGGAGGCTTCTTTTTGTGAATGAGGTTCACAGTTCTGAAGACTGTTCTGAGCTGTATGATCTGAAAATGGGAATAGGTCAACTTCTCTAAGTTTCTCCAAAGGAGGTGGTGTGGTTGGCAATTCCATCTTGGCTCCTGCAACCCATCCTTTGACTTAGTGTGGTTATTAACTGGAAGTTACAGAAGTTACAGAAGTTATGCTGCCTTATATACCAAACAGGAGCTCATATTAATGCTTCCCTTACACTCAGGCCAGAAAACTATTATAGCTTCCTTTTTAGCTTCCCTTTTACAGAAGTTGGTTACAGTGTTAGTGCTGTTTGATCTGTTTTTCTTTGCAAGAAGATGATCATTACTTGCATACCTAACAAGATGTCATGCTGCTAGGCCTAGAATTCCAGGGGTTGTGGCATTGTGTTTTCATGCTGCCATGAAAGATTGGTTGTTCAAGTCAAATCTAGCAGTTGCCTAATATGTCATATTTTTTTGCCAACCATAAGAATTTAACTTGTTCATAGCTAAGTTAGGCTGTTGTCTCTCTACTGAACTGCTCTTTGCTGACAGATGGGGAAAAATATGCTGAATTGATAGAGTAAAAGAAGCTGCTGACAGTTCTGTATCAGTTGCTAAGATTAGCAGGTAAGAAGGACATGCTGGTTTATGTTAACCCATAACTCACAGGGAAGCCACATGAGTAGAAACCTTGGCATGAAGTTATTCTTTGTACGTTAATCCCTAAAATATTTTTTGTGTGTTTTTTTTTTTTTTTCTTGGTTTGGAGCAATCTCTTTCTATATAACCTGTTAACAAGTATTGCAAATGACATTCCAGACGTCTTGCTTCATTTTCTTTTACCATCCAGAATGAATCAATATTTGGAATTTATAAGACCTCTCTAATGGACTCAGATTTTACAACATGTCAAGAAGAATTTTTTGTATAGAAAGCTATTAAAATGGTGCAAAACCTTTGGAAAGCAAGACATGATAGCCTGTGGCGTTAAGGTTTGTGCAGGCTTCCTCTCCAGGTGATTTTTTAATTCTGTTGTGGCAAGATTGCAGATTCAATCCGTTAGAATCTGTTCAGTTAATGAGGACAAACTTGATTTAAAGTGCAGCTCTTGCAGTGCTTAGGAACTCCCCACTTGCAGCCTGGAGGCAGTTACATTTTTCAGTGGGGAATCTCAGGTACAAGGTTGTGTGTGAGTACAGTTGTTCTAATTCTGAGGGGAGGAGAAAAAAATAATTCTAAGTTAGCTATTTTAATTATTGAAGGAAGAAGAGACCTTACCTTGAGAGAGGAAAACAGGTTAAGATATATGTTGTGTCAAATGAATCCTTGTGCAGCTCCATATTCCACTCACCTGACAGTGCTTGGCTGTCTAATAGATCAGCGGGATTATAAATCCACTGACTATGGCTTATTTTTGCTGCAATCATGGGATGGGCGTTATTGCTGTTAATGACAAGCTTCTTAGTACATTAGCTGCCCCATCTCGTTTTAATTCTGACCATTAACTAATGAGCTTGCTGCTTCTTGCTGTTAAAGGATGATGTTGGAGGGGGTGGGGTGGTGGGGTTTAGGGAATTTCTGAGGTACGAGGTACTGGGGGTTTTAATTAATACAGAACAAAAAGAAAATAATTCTTTTAACCAGTTCACTTGCTGTTGAAATTCACCAACCACTGTTAGGTTTATTTTTGCTTGATTTGTTCACCCTCCCCAGGAAGCAAATGATATACATGTATTTTGAACAACTGACCTACAGAGTGGCCATTACACTTCTGCAGACACTGTCAGCTTGTCTTATTTGTGTGGCTATAAAGACCCAGGGAAAACACAGATGACACTTCATTGGTTCAAACAATCTGTGGCATCTTGGTTCTGAGAGAATGGTGGGACCAAGTCTTGAGGTTAAGCAAGAGAAAACAAAAGCCGTATGCATTCTCTGCTGGTAAAAGGAGAGTAGCTCTTTGAGAAACTAATATAACTCCAAACTGACTTATGGTCAAGCTTGGTTTGTCATCATTACCTTCTTTTGCCACCTACTGTTCACTTGAACTTGGCTGTATCTCCTACCAATACAGTGTGGTGAGATGTTTGTTGTTGCAGTGGTCTGGGATTCTTTTCAAGCTTTAGCCAGTTGTTTAACAAAATTAACATTTTTGAAGTCACACTTTGCTTGTCTCAATCAAAACATTTCAATCAAGCATAAATAGATTTTTAAATGCTGAACTGGTTTGCTCATTACACTGAAAGGATGGAGCTGGATGCAGCTGGTACTTTAATTAACAGTTTGTTCTCAGAGTTTATTAAATCTATGCTGATATCTTTTGTTCTGATGTTGCACAGCAAAACCAGAAAAACATTATTCATTAAGTGTACTTCTGAAAGAAAAATGACAAACTCTTCAACCTCTGTGTAATCTAATTGATAATGAGGAAGCATTTAACCAAGAAAGTAACTCATAATGTTTGGAGGAGACCTTGTGTAGGTAGCAAGTCTTCATACTGTTTATAAAGATGAGCAGACACAGGTTTATATTCAGAACACTGAAGCACAAAAAGTGATCTATACTTTGTATTATCAATTAATTGTTAGTTGAAGTTTGCCTTTCAACCTGTTCAGTTTAAAATGTACTATTTAAAAGTTACTATTTGTGAAAGGGATGGAGAAGGAAGACTGCTTTTTTCCTTCTTTTTTTTTTTTTTGTCTTAAGTTTCCTTAACATATTTACTTTATGTCTCTTCAGACACACGTGTAATTGCCTTTCACTTTTCTTAGTGTCTGTATTTTCCATTCTGTCATTTCAAACATTTTGTGAGGCTTCATTGTACTGTCCATTTTCTAGATCTGCCCAAATTTAAATTTGAGCTCATATTCTGTTGTGATTACACTAGTTTCTTGCTGCTGTGTAATTCAGAGTCACTAATCAGGCCACATTTCACTCCACAAATGGTCTCATTCTTTTACTTGAGACTATCTGCCGAATAAGGTACTCCTCAATGTGATTGAAGTAAATAAGTATGCCTGTGCAGTAGCCAAAGTGTAATTGCAGCTCTCAAGAGGTTACTAAATACACTTTCAAAGTGGCCACAGAATGACTGCTAAGAAATTATCCAGCATCGCAGCTGACTTTGGCTGATTGTGCAGCAGTTGGTACAATGCATGTAGCAGCTGAACTGCTTGGAGCGCTTAAAGCTAGGTACAGTATGTGTAACAAAATCCTTGTCATGTTAGTGGTGCCTGATCTGCACCAGAAGTTGTTTTAAAGTCTGTTGAATACAAATCTGTGCTGGGATAGAATCTGCCTGAGTTTGAAAAGTGCACAATTCCACATTGATCTTTAATACAGCAGGTCTTTAAAGTTTAACAACTGAATTTCTGAATGCACATCACTGCATTTGTCTGAGATGCAGTGTAGGGTTACTTGACTGGGAATGTTTTCTATACAATAATTATTCCACTCACTCTCCTGTTGGTTCTCCAGAGTATTTCCCCTGCAGTATGAAAAATCAGTCAGAGCTCCTCTAAATACCTGATCTCCAATCTTCCCTCACTTGTTCACAGTATGAGCTAGTGTGGATTTCTAGTGTCTGCAAACAACTCAGTCTGAAATCTGAGACTTTCACCCTAATCAATGAGATGAGAGGAAGCATGGGATTCTGTTACCTACAATGTCAGTAAATACTTTCATGGCACTGAAATACAAATAGTTAATTTAGGATCCAAGTTGCCATAAACTTCCTTTGTCTCTTGGTCTTTTTCATTTAACCTGTTGTCCTTTAGTGACTGTGCTGGAGTTTTAAAAATATTTCCATCAATGGTTATAGAAGAAATATTCAGGCAAATACTGCAGCAATATCTCCATCTTTCAATCATACTTCCATCATTTGGGGATTCTTCTGGCTTTTTCAAATCTCAAAATTGCTGTAGTCAAAATTGAAACGTGAAACAAATAGCTTTGTTCTATTTTTGTAATGCAATTCAAGCTTAGGCTGCAACCTAAGTTATTTTCTTTCTGCTGTTTTTGTTTTCTTCCTGTAGAAGTAGTGCTATCAAATTTGGTGTTCGTTGCTTGCCAGTGGTATCGTGGCCCAAGATGGACACTGTCACAAGGATTCTTTTGTCAGCAAGTTGCATAAAATGGGAACATCCAGAAGGTTGTCACTGATTACTTGCCAGAGACACAAGACCACTGTTGATTGGTGCATACAGAGATATGCATGTGTGTATGTATGTATACACATATATATGCATAAAATATGGGCCTGTGTTGCACAATCACAGCTGTTTGAGATCCAAAAGCCAAGTCCATCCACAAAGGCATGTTCTGATTTATACCTAAGCCCTGAACATGACAATAGTGAAATCTTTCTATTTGTTGTAAAATTCACTATTAAAATGGACATCCTGTTTTGCTTTTAAATTTCACACGTTATTCTCTTCACTCACACGTTGTTTTGCTGATAATTAAATGAACTGAAAAGGGACTGTGCATGGAAATGTAACTCACCACAACAGTAGACCCACACATGGACCTAAAGCTATTTTAAATCCCTGTTTCAGAGCTTAATGATGCATAAAGCATTCTTTGGGCTCTCTGTACTGGGATGATTTCCACATGGCATCATTAAAAGAAACAGAAAGCTTGGGGTTTGGCCTGGTAGTCTCATATCTGAGATGCCACAAACCTGGCTGCTGTCCGTAAAGCAGAGTTCAGACTGATGCAGCCCTGCGTTGATACTCAGCTGCGCTTCCTACAGCAGGTTCATTTCAGACTAAGCACCATTCATTGAAATAATTCTGTTCTTTCAACTTCTGAGGAAAGATTTTGAAAGATGTACAAGCTCAAAATATATTTATTCCTACATTTCATGCAGTCTACTACAAACTGTCTGTAGGCTCTTTGGGTTACTTGGGAATGTTGTTATAAATTTGTAAAATGATAGGTACCAATGAGTTGTTGATTTTCATAGAAAATGTTTAACAGTGAAATGCAGAAAAAGAAAATTCCTGTGAATTCCATACGCAAAGGCAGGCTTTTTAAAACAAACCCTGAGCAGTTACGTTGTCCTGTAAACATCACTTTCTAAGTTTTGAACTGTAGTGAAGGTATAGAAACAGAAGCAGCCACCAAACAGCCTGGCACAGTGTGAAAAGTTACTGGCCTCTTTGTGCAGCAATGCTGAACTTGTTTCTTACACTATTCTGCCTCATACTGTCATAAAACATTTCCCACTCCCATTGCATACTACTCTAGTATCTGTCCTGCCATGGAGTGTAACCTGGAGCTGGATCGTTTCCAGTGGTGTGGCTGGCTGGGCAGTTGGATTGCAGCTACTAGCTGATTCACTGCTCAGTGTAATTTACCAGTCCCTTACTCTACCTCTGCTGTTATTTATCTCTTTCTACTGAACTCTAGTGGTCTTTCACAGCAGCCTGTTGTCCCCCGAGTGTCTCCCATCACATTCATGTGGTATTCTTGTTAAACTGGGAGACATTAGTTGAAAGAATACCTTTCTTCCCTCACTAGCTCATTTAAATTGTATGTGAATTGGCAGGGTTCCAAATGACTCTGTAGGTGCTAAATCCTAGTTATGACATATTTCTTGCGCATGACAGCACACAGGTTATGGATACAAAAGAGCATTCTACATAAGCAAGTGTTCTGGACAGGTGAAAACATAGAGAAAAAGCTCTTGTTAATAAAAGTGGTTCTCATAGACAAGGAACTCAGATGGCTGTGGTAATGCTTTTAAATGAGCTGGGTATGTGGATGTTAGTCCATTTCAGTTTAGCTCTCTAGATCTAGCTGTTGCCTAAATCTACTTCTAACAGGTATACCTCTCTAGCCAGAGAGGAATTCCAGGCCATGAGATTAGAAGGGAATTCCTGCAATCCTGTTATAGACAGTATTAAACTGTTAGACTGTTATAAAAGCTGTCACAGTGGAGCAGTTGTTAGCTGGTAAGATACTAGTGTTGCCTAATGAAATGCAAGCATGTAAGAATGCAGGGGAAGTTGACGTTAACATTTAGATGTACAGTGTTGTAAATTATTATGACATTGGTAATTTTACAGTATGCTTTTCCTTGAATACGTAGCCTCTGGAGTCATAAGATCATGTAAGAACTACAGGTGGGATTAAATAAGAAAAAAAATCTGGTTTTGAATTCATGGATTAAGTCTTGAAAATGAGATGGAGAGCTCTGAAAGACATCGTAATTTAGTCATAAATCTCTTGTGTTTAACAGTTGCAGAAAGTTTGGATTAGTAACAATGGTTATTGCTCATAGAGATCCTCAGACAGAGCTGTAATCCTCATTCAGTTAAGACCCAGCAGCCTCCTTACAGCCTGGAAGGCTGCAGCCCTCAAGCCCTTGCAATTTGCTTTATTTTTGCTGAGCCTGATAGGATATAAATACAGATGGGCTATGGGCCAGCAGCAAGATTGCCAAAACAAGAGGCCAGACAAAAGCTGTTGCTGTTAATGGCCTTTGTGCAGGAGTAACCTGGGCTGGAGTTGAGCCCTTAAGAGAAAAGGTTGTTCTGTGATCTCCCGTCTTTGCAACATTCCAAGCTTTTATGAGGCTCTTCTGCATCTCTGATTAGTGAAGCAAATATGTTAATTTTAAAATTGAAAAGACGATAGATTATACACAAGTACATCTTACTGGGCATTATGAATATGGCTTTATCATAGCTACAGACTACCTAAAACATGGGGGAAAAAAACCCAAAACCCATGAAAATCTACCACAGATCAGAGAGGCTAGGAAATTTATTTTAAAAGCACAAAACCAAACCTCAGATGATAACAGCAATTAGGAACAGCATGAAAATCAGCTTGTGGTGTTGCAGACTCCTGAAATGCATGTCCTGTGCTCTCAGCTGTAGTAGTCACTGTGCTGGCACCTATACTTCAGCAACATGACACCTGGAGCATATTATATTCAGTGTCTGCAGCTGTGCTGCCTTGCTTTGTAACAAGTACAGTGGTGTAACTTACTGTTGGGTATCATATCTTACCCTGAAAGTTCCTTCAATACCTACTTGGAATGATAAAAAGTATTTGTTTTCCAAAAGCTAGATTTGTATTGCCAATTGCCACACAGGGATGCTGGTGCCGTCCTTATGTCTGCTTACAAATGAGAGGGCGTTACTGGGGTGTTACTAATGTCACGTTTTGAATGTAAAAAAAGAAAGAACTATTCAGTGACAGGCTTTGGGCTGTGTAAATCATAACTAGCATGTGCTTCATTCAGCACATCCAATGGCACTTAGCCATCTCAAATACAGGATTTTAATCTTCTAACAGTCTGTGCAGTATTTTGGAGAGAAAATGAAACGACGATTGTGTGTTTAAATGAACTTGGATGAAGAATTTACTGAGATGAATCTAATTCCCTGAAGTACACTATGTCCAGGTTATTAGTCTGTATGACAGTCCCTGATTGTGCCCTGGTGTGCGCCTGGTCTTTTGCTGTCACTATAAAGATCAGCTAAACCTAAAAGACTGTGTGCGTTTGATAATGAGCAATTGCTTTTGCTGTCAGTCAAAAGTGTAACTCTGGTACCATGAGTCCATGGCACTAAAAAGGCGACAACAAAGTTGCATCGCCCTTCCAGTTTTCTTGCTGGAAGTTACCCATGGTTTTGGTCATATACCATTTTGTTTGAAGGTAAGTTGATGAGGGCAACTGAGCAGTTGTGTTAGTTTATAGGGGAAGAAAAGTAGAGAATATAATAGAAACAATCTTAGTTTTTTTTCAAAATATTCTTCACTTAATTAAATATTTAGGGTGCAGAATTAATTGCTTCAGTCCTTGGTTTTGATAAATTCCTGGGCACACAAGCGAAAGACGTTCATTGTTACATTCTTTCCAGAACTTTAGTGATGGAACACTTTGGGTACTCATGGAAAGCCGAGTATTGTGTTAATGCATTACACTAGAGCTTGGCACTCATTAGATGACAACTATAATTCTGCATACAACCACATATGGCTTTAAAAAGCCTGACTCCAACTTCTTGGTAACCTCCTCACAGACAAGCTCCTACTCAACATGAGAGGAACTAAAGGTCCTAACTCTTGACCTACATTATGTGCTTGGCTGCAGAGGCACTTGGACAAGGCTGCAGGATTCTAACTGGAAACCTGTAAGTCAGAATCTCCCCTAAGTGCAGTGATAGTTGCTGCAATAGTAATCTTAAAATCATTAATGGTTCCAACTCATCGTATGGGCCCAGACCTCAAGGTCAAGTTGGCATGTGGCCCAGTGCGACTATTTCCAAAAATGATTGTTCTAAAGCCTCTCCAGAGTCAAGTAATACCCTTTTTGATATGGCTGAAGTTAATCACTGCTTCGCATAAGAGATCTGTAGAGAAGTGAGCAGGTCAGTAGTGTGGTAAAGAACTGTCACTACTGCACAAATACAGGGTAGTTCAGATAATTAAATCTCTGCAGCACATCAGAGCAGGATTAGTAAGGAGCAAGTGAGAAGGTGAGGTGGTTTGTACAGGAAGAGGTAATGGGATTCATGCTCATGGCAGTCACTGATCCCCCAGCAAAATGCCTTGCTACTAATTGGCACCTGTGATGACAGTGTCAGTGTACAGGTCAAGGGCTGAGTGGGATTTGAAGGCTGAACTAACCACCTCCAGGTCAGACATGAGGCATGCTGGTAAGGGCCAGAGAGTGTTTAAACCTCAGGCTGCTGATGTGATGCCTCTTTTATGGGTAGAATCTGTTTATTTAACATGTTCGTGAGTACCAAATACGGTTACTCGCACTAGGGATAACAGGCTAGAAACAATTGTTGGGTTTAATCCTGTGTAATAGTACACTATTGCAGGGTATGTTATATAAGTTCTAGTTGTATTACATGTCAGCAAGTGCAAACTCTTAAATTATGCTTGAAAATAAAGTGTAAAGCCAACATAGTGTATCAAAATGGTTTTGAAACATTTTGAAAAGGAAAGAAACAGTGGCATAACCTGTCTTTTTATGTACTCCATTGGTTGCTGTATGGTATAAGTTACATAGCTTGTATTAAGAAACAGTTGAGAAAATCAGAGACTGAAAGGTCACAGCAAGTGACCAGTATGTGAAGGGTCATCTAACAAGGTCATTTTAAGCAACCTACAATGACTATTGAAGTTACATATGCAAACTTAATGTGAATTCTCCCTCTCCCTGTTTTGAACTAAAAGAAATTTACTTATTGCCTCCAAGTGAGTCTTGTGTGTGTGCATTGTTTACTTGTGTGTGTTTCAATACAGCCACAGTGATGCAGCTTACATCCAAGTTATCTTTCAGTCTACTTGAAATATCAGACTAATTGAAGCCTTACCCTTCACTCACAGTAGCAGTTTTCCTTTGTAGAATGGTGGTAAACATTTCTGGGACTGTCTAGGTTGGCTTCCCAGTGCAGGAGCTATCAGTGATACAATGAGGATGTATTCTAAACATAGTTTTTGTTACACGCATGTGCTGGGAAAGCTGTCACAAAGAGCAGAAGATGCCCTCTTCTTCTGTCACACTGCCAGGAAGTGATGTTGCCTGAAAGGGTTGATTTCCATCAAAGAGCAAAATATCCTGCCTTTGATACAACCATACTTTAGCTAACAAATGTAATCAGCAATTCTATTACCACCATGTCTTCCAAAGAATGGACCTTTGCTCGCACACAGAGAAAAGTGCTTGGCAGACAGTGCAGTGGTGCCACCTGGTGATAACTGCCATGGAGAGTGTTTGTCAGCAGGAAGAGAGGTCCAAACAGCACTTTAGAGGTAGTGTTTCAGGTGTTACAGAGCCTTGTGCACACTGAGAAGACTACAATTGTGTGATGGTTGATACAGGACAAGAGCAGTGGTCATTACCATGATGGATGTGTGCAAAACCCCCCAGGTCTTCATTGTATTTTTCAAGAATAGGTTGGTACCCATTTGCACCATTTCTTTTACAATTTTCACCTAATAGATATGGACCTAAGTTGTTGCTGTTTACACACCCATAGTTGTTTTCCAGACCTTCCCACTAGCACATTATCATACCAGTGTGAGAATTCTGTGTTACTGCATAGAATTGCCCTCATTAGGATCTACCATGAAGAGATGCTCCATCAAAGCAGCAGTCAAAACTTTCAGCAATAGGAAATAGAAGCACAATGGCAACTTAAACCAGATGGAGCCATGCTGCTTTTGTGGAGATAAGATTTCTTGTGCTGATTGTAGCCTTACCTTACCATATGTATGTCACTTGGCTGGCAAGCTGTTAACCTCTTCTATGTATGCTGTAGTTCTTGCGACAGTAAATTACTCTCTTTGTTGGGAAGGTGCATGTTGAGATTAGCTGTGTGTTTGCCTTCCTGACAGACTCTATGTGGGCATAGAAAACAATTGAGCTATTTAAGAGCAAATATTTTGTGGTAGAAATTTCATAAAGGAGGGACATGCAACAGTCCTCTCATGTAAAGTTAGTGTGGTTCAGTAATGGTGAATGGAAAAGATCTATTTAATGATACTGGCTTTTCAGATTATTTGAATAATTTATTTCTAGCCCTGTCAGAGCAAGTTAAAGTCAGTGAGGAAATGTCATGGTTGAGGGAGAAGAGGGGAGTCTGTATGAAAAAACCCCAAGCAGCTGAGTTCATCTTAAACTGAAGTCAGCTGTGAAGGGGGGGATGACTTCAACACAGGGTTTGGCAGGGCAGAAGTTCAATTTTTCTGAGGAATGGGAACTTTGTGCCTACCCTTCAGATAAGCAGGCAAAATAAAGCCAGTTGGGAGAATTCAGTAATGAGGCTGTGGAGTAAGAATCAGTTAAAATGACCCAAGTATAAAAGGTTATGGGGGAGGAAGATTCCATTTCTTTCCCTCCTGTTTGTTTTTTGCATGTTTGGCTCTTGCACAGAATGCTGAATTGAAATGAGGCCTTTATTACCAGCTTGAGAGAGATCTTGAATTCCTTAAGATTTATGTTATGGAGTGCCTTTATTTTATGGGCTTGACAGAGACATGAAAGGCCTTTGTAAACTGGACTTTGTGCAGCATCTTTGCTGGCTGAAGTGGAGCTCGCTTGTTCTGACACTGAGCAGCCATTCACACTGCTGAGCATATATTTAATCCTTACTTTGACATGTCCCCTAGTTATTAAAAGATGCCCAAAAGTCTTTGCCCAAACTTTTTATCATTGATGTATGCAAGGGACTCAAGCATTTGGGCACTTTTCGGAAAGCAAGGAAGGTCGTTGGCTGCTTGAACCACTTCAGGTAGGCTGTTGAGTCAGTTATGAAGAATGAGAATTGAACTGTGCAGGAAGGAACAGCAACAGGTTTGCAAAGCAGTCATTCTTTTTCTGGGGCTTGGGAGATATGGGGTACATCCCAGCAAGAAGGTGTAGGGGATGTTGGAAAGCACTTCCACTGTAAGGGTGATTTCAATTTTCCCAAAACTGAAAGGTGGTAGTGATTAAAGATGGGTTGAGTGGGGCGATAAATGGAAGCAGAGTTACTGATGAAATACCCTTGCTTCACTTAGTCAGTACTGAGATGAACAGTTCCCTTACCTGTATATCTTCCTTTTCCTGCTGTCACTTCTTTTGCAGCTAACTACAGAAGCATCTTGTTGGTGAAGGGATTTAGGGTGGTATCAAAACCAGAAAATTAACAATGGGATCACTGAGGGAAGGATTAAAAAAAATCAGTGGGAAAACTCAGAGATCAAGAATACATGAAAAAGAGAAAGAAAAGTTTCAGAAGGTAAGGAAAGAAAAAGATTGAGGTTCTAGTGATAGCTATAGGGTTATGAAAGAGAATGAACAGAAAAACCTAAGAATCAGTATTAGTATGGGAAGGGAGAAAGGTTTTCTGCTTCTAAGAGGGGAAAATCTATTCAAGCTGGAACTGTGCGAGTTGGTCAGAACTTCCCCGATAAAGTGTAGCTTTGGATTGATCAACTAATGTAATTGCTTCTTGCAGAAATGTTTCTGTTAGAAGGAAGTTGTACAGTTATTCTGAAAACAAGGTATTTCAGTGTTTTAAATGAGAAATAATTTAAACAACTGAAGTATGTTTTATTTGAATGACCAAAAAAAATTTAAGTCTGAAGTCAGCAAAAATATCGGTTCCCTGGAGGAAAAAAGGGGAGAAGCTTTGAGAAAGGAGTGTGAAACTAGTTTCTTGAATAAGTGTTTTCCATGTGATAATGAAACAAAGTCAGCTGTTCACATGTATTCAAACCACCTTTATTTAATAATGTAACATACATGGTTCTGGGATTTCTGGATGTAGTGTAGCACATGGAATCACTGATCCATCTGCAGCATTTTCTGTCTCAAGCTGTGCCCAGTTGCTGACATTTTAATGGAAGACAAACAATCTAAAAGAATAATCAGTTATTCATCTGCCCTCTGTTTGTGCTGAGCTATTAATTTAGATAAGGGAATCTGTAGGTAAGCTCTGACCCACGATGCTGTGTCCTGGGTTCAGCAATAGCAGAATAGATTTTCCTGATCAGAATCTTTCATGACTCTGCAGTTATCTTTTGGTCAGAACATTATCCAGCACTTTTCTCAACCCTGCCTGAAATGTCTGAACGAATGGGATTCTGATGACAGCAACTGTCATACTATTCATCATGTGGCTAAATAATGAGGTGCCCAGATACTAAGCAAAATAAAAGGTAATATATGACTGCAGGTCTAACTCTGACTAGTGATTCATGAGAGTGACAGAGCACAGCAAGAAGAATTCCTACCCAGATAATTTACTGTGGGTGAAAGCAAGCAGGTAAGGTGGTTGTTCTCACACAGCTTAATATTAGACATCTGGTGTAAAAACCTATGTTAAGGGACTAATCTCCGTTGGATTCTTACATATTCAGAAGAGAGAGTTCCTCTACTATGACGTACAGGTGCAGTACAGAACAGGAGCCTAATCTAACTCATCCTTGGTTCTAAAGTGGTTGAGAAATTCTTCAGGTACCATGAGTGAGCATAATGCTATTGTTAGTAAATGAGATCAGTGTATTTACTGTAGCTAACAGAGCATATTAGTCATTCCTAAGTGTAGTTACAAGCTGTATGAGAATGTTCTTGGGAATTTTTATTAAATGGTCTGGAATACAAGATTTATAGAATGGTAGAAGTCTTATGCTGTAGCTGGTACCCCAAGTGCTAGAAACTACTTTCTTAGAGAAGTTAATGGCTGTGCTTGTAAATCACAAAGGAATGTCCTCACACCCAGTATTTCCTATGTGGTAGGGTTTTGCATGTGTTTATCAGCTGGTAGATGGATCCACTTTCTTATGTCTGTTTTTCCTGGGAGGGAGCTATTTTGGGGACTTCCCGTTGTCTTATTTGCCAAGTTTTGGAGAACTTCCAGGTCACACTGGAACCCGGCCTTGCTAGCAGAAGTGAAATACATTTTCCAGGCCCACTTTAGCGGGATGCATAGGAACAGAAGTTTATTGACTGATGGTGCTTTTAGAAGGTGAGGCTTACACAAGAATACCTCTGGATTTCAGACTTCAGTAGCAGCTAACTTCAGTCACTTGAATTTAAAAAGGCTTTTGAAGCATGAACTATTAAGAATAAAGTTTCATCTGATTAATATAAATTACTGAAACAACTCTTTTTAAAACAGACTAGGTTTGACTTTTTTGATTTCAGTTTATGTTCCTCCAGAAGAAAATATGTAGGAGCTAAGGAAGCCATAGTAACTTTCAAAAGCATACACTGGATTTGTCCACCAAAGCAGATGATCTTAATCAGCAGAGGATAAATGGAACCTGATTTTCAGTTAGTACAAACAAGCATGGTGCAAGTTGCATAACCTACAGGTAGTGTCCAGGTGAGAGAGCAGACAGATACATGCAGCTGCAGCTGGAAGATTTCTTCAACCAGCAGTTGAGGATCAGGCCTGGAAGAGGCAGCCTCAAGAGAGAGACAGGTAAAATTGATTCTTACACAGTTGGTATTTAATTTATACTCTCTTCTTATTAAGAATCAGTATTATATACTGGAAAAACTGATTTGTCAGTGCTGTCTTTGTCAGGAAAGCCACTTATGATGCCTCTAAAATTCTTGTCACTTATAAAAATATTAATATGACTGGTATGCAGATATGACCTTAGGTATCTAGATTTGAACATTTTGGCTTAAGCCAGCTCACTTTGTTCTCAACTTTTCCTACTCTTTCAGAATAAATGTTGTAAGGTTCTACTGTATAGGAGTACTTATAAAACCACACTTGTTGATATACTGTATGAATCTGAAAGCAAATTGCAGTTATGTACTGAAGGGTTGTGGAGATTTCCCCTGAATATTTTACATAAACAGTTATTTGTTCATTCAATAACTTGGAGTACTTCAAAGCAACTGTTGACATTAAGGATGAAACAGAAAATTTTGGTTGGCAGAATTCCATTGGCCAGAGCTAGAGAGTTGTCAAGCAGATACACAAACATTAGGGAGCTAATATGTTTATACTGAATGGGCAGCTCGAGCCAAAAGACTAATTTTTTTGATGGAACATGCCGATGTGTTAGTGCATACACACCTCTTGGTGGGAACAGAACAGCCAGTGTTGGCTGGCAAGTCTGCTTGTGGAGGCCAGTGTTCAAGTGCAGGCTTCACTTCAAATTATTGCAGGCAGAAGCATTTATGCCTCTTACTCTCATTCTACTTTTAGAGCTACAGTGAGACATTTTGGGTCATAGTATCTGACATGGTTATGAAGACTAAGTTGGGAGGAGGAGGTAATTTCTGGAAGGGGGCAAGACTGGTGTCCTTTGTGTTATAGTGAAGGAACACATGGTTTTCGTTAGTCCTTAGCAAATAAATAAGCTAAAGGGTGAGGCTAAGTAAATACTGTAAAGCTGTAGCATGGATACTGTAAAGCTGTAGCATGGATAGTTATTCAGATGCAGTTAATTCAACAACACTCAGGTTTTTTCCTTTTTATTTTTAATTGTATTCCTTTGCTGTCATATTCCTGGGAAAAGCCGCGTATATATAGGCAGTTAAGAAAAAGAAGCTAGTTAGTTATTTACAGCTTGGAGGAAACCATAACCGACTATACCTCACAACTGCCTCACCAAATACCAAACAGACAAAATAAATTAAAAAGCAATAGTTAAACCCTGCCAGGCTGTGATATACATGATATGAATGAAGTTATCCGTAACCAGCAGCTTCAGAGATACCAAAGCCTGTTTGTGGAAAATGATGAACGAATGTTTTTGTCATGCCTCTTGCCTTCTAGAGGATTTAAGGTACAGGAGATGAATCTTGTTGTTCCTACTGTATCAGGATGAATCATGTCTAATTTTAGGTTTAACAGAAGCAACTTCTAGATGCTGTGGTTGCTTCATGAGGTAGGCTGAATGAAGAAGATAAAGCTGTATTTCTGACCAAATGACAAATACATCATGATCTTTCAGTTACATTCATTACTGTATAGCTTTTACATAAATGTTTCTTATCTTGGAATCTAAGTACTCAAGTAGTAAAGTGATGGTACAGGGGAGCTTACAAAAAAGGCTAACAAATGTCATAAGGGTTACTATTGTTGATGGAAAACATCCATACCAAATAAGAGCATCAGTGCATAGACTATGCCATGGAAAAGTTGAGTTTCTTGTCAAAAAACATGTTGAGAACAATTTATTTGCACCATTATCCTGTGCTTCCAAGTTCCATTTGTCCAGCTGGAGCAGAGCAAACACATAAAATGGCAAAAAATGACACCCAACCGAAACAGCCTGTGAAGACTTTTGGTGATGGAGATGTTTCTCAGCTGTTACAAAGCCAGCTAAGTTAAAGTTTCACTTCTTAGTTTCTTCCCAAGAGAGATGCAACAGGGACATGAAGGGCAGACCAAACCTTCAACTGCCAGAAATTAGAGCAACCAGTAAACTTTATTAGGTTATGGTGATGGCCAACACATCCCCTGTGGACCCAGAGTAGCAGGAGGATGGTGTGGAGCTTGGCTCTGCTTAGAGTCTGGCTTTTGTGCTGTCTGTGTCAGCTCTTGTTCATTTAAGCAACGAAAGCAAACAAATGAGTCCCTGTTCAATACAGATAATGAGTCCTGGACTGGGGTGGAGTAATGAACTAATAATCTTTTGACACATCTTCTAGCTCTGTACTCTTGAGAACAATCTTCCAGTGACTATATTTTTCAAATGTGGACCAGAACTTTCCAATCCGGTATGTTTACCTTTCAGTTCATGGTGCTTCCAGGTACTGAAAGGCAGTGGCTTATTTCAAGTGAAGGAGGAAATAAACGTCCCCTAGTTTTGATTTCTGATAATTCAAATCACTACAAAACAAGAATTTTTAAAAAATAATAGAGAATGAGGTGAAGTTATTTCTTTACTCAAGAGGCAGATGTACTGGCTGCTTCCTCACAGGATTGCATCAACCGAAGAGACGTCCAAGAGAATGTGAACATCATTCTTTCCACTTTTCTTACATTCTGTTATGATGCCAAGTTTTTGAGAGGACACTAAGAAAAAGTTAGCAATTTAAGTCAGGAGGGGAAAGAAAAAGATCATAATTCAAGCCTTCAGCCTGGCTCTTTTCCTGTAGCTGTGATGCAGTGCCAAAACTGCTTGCGTGCAGACTTGAAGTGTAATTCTGCTCCTTCTCACCCTCAATATATTTCAAGCCAAGAGATGGAGATGGTGGAACATCCATACTGTCAGGAATGCTGGCTTCCTCCCTGATTCCTCCTAAGCAAGATCCACCTGCCAGGTGCTGATTGATTGAACCATCTGGCTTTGCATTATAACTGTAATAATGCAAAACTTCTTTTCAAAACAAAATCAGATGGGCAGCATTGGTGCAAGGCACTTGTTGGATTCAAAGTCACTATGTTAACATAGAAATGGCATGGCAAAAATGGCTGGTTTATGTCTCATCCTCCAAATAATTGTCTTCAGCAAAACATACAGCAGGAAAGCATTTCTGGTTAGAAAATGAACCTCAGTCATTAGACAGTAGATAGAGAAAAGCTCTACCCCATGAATAATAACCACTATATTGATCTGTAATTGCTAGTGCATATCAGTTCTTTCTTTTAAGTGAGAGGATTCTAGAGAAGAGAAGTAGATTTAAGAGGTAGTGGTTTTACAGTGGTGTAACTTACATAAAGGTTAAAAGGGTGAAAAAGGCCCGGGACTAAACCAGTTTTCTCTGTGCTTGTTGAGGCCTGCCACAGGCAGGGCCAGGGATTGCTTTGACACCAACAGTGTTTATCTCCAAATGAGGAACTTAATACACCTTATTCTTTGTCAGGTGACTCCAGTATCAGTGTTATTGTTTTGTCAGATAAAATTAATAATGTTACTTTAACATCCTAAAGCAAAAGGTGGGTGAGGTGTGAAATAGGCAATTCTGACTCATTGTGCCTCTTTCAGCAAAAACGTCTTTGTAAGAGACAACCAGCATATATTGCCTTTGAATCAGCCAACTTGTCCAAGCATTAGAAGATACCTGTGGCTGCTGTAAAGACCTTATTAGTGTTTTCAGGAGTCGAAAGCAAAGCAGAAACTGAGCAGAAATATTTTACTGTGAAAATAGTGGATTCATCAATGATTATTTGTGGTGTTCTACTGGAAAATATAAAGTGTAATGTAAGGTTTGATTAGAGGTTTTTTTTACTTTAATACATTGCATATCATACGGTTAATAATCCAGACTGTGTTACTAGATAGTAAGTTAGATTGAAGTTCTTGTGTTTCTTAGTTTAAAAGATGTGTAGATATGCACGCATCCACACATTAGGACATTAAGAACATCGTTTACTGGTGGGCTTGGCAGTGCTGAGTTAGCAATT
This sequence comes from Agapornis roseicollis, assembly GCA_002631895.1. NCBI lineage: Eukaryota > Metazoa > Chordata > Aves > Psittaciformes > Psittacidae > Agapornis > Agapornis roseicollis. The sequence goes on along the minus strand of NDXB01012203.1, from coordinate 188,105 downwards.
GGGCTTCATGAGCTTAAAGGTCTTTTTCAACTAAAACAGTTCTATGATATCTGTATTGTACTTACTGTGTCCTACACCAATAGCAGGGTTATGTCTGGAAAACCCATAAGTATGGAATAGATGTTTTCCATCTGAGATGCAGGAGAACATTGCTTTTGCAGAACAGAAGGATCAGTCTTCGATCTCAAGGTGTACTGTGAAAAGTTCAACCTCATGTTTTTCTCTATTTAGTCTCTGAGGACAGAAGACTCTACCCAAAGGATGGCAATATAAGCTTCTGGTACCATGTATTGTACCAGGAAATGGAACTGGAAACCTGGTGGGAGAGGCACAGAGAAAATAGATTTTGGCTGGATGAGTGACAGGGAAGACAAAACATAGAACAGCAGCAGGTCAGGGGGGTGGGATAGCAGTGATCTCTGTGTTTCTCCCCACATCTGGTTTTCCTCTCTTGGTTGTCAAGAGATTTGTTATGCAGATACATGCCATTAGAGTGAGTTCTGAACCTAGTGCATCCTTGCAGGCCCTAATTCCCTTAGGCTAGCTTATGCCATATTGATTCTTTAATCTCTGTGGTTATCTCAGCAGGGTCCATATCCACCATGAAATTAATCTAGAAGTAGTTTCTGAAAGCTCAAGAAATTGTTCAGTTTATTTTAATAACAGCATAAGGCCTATTGATAGCTTTTACTGGACCCATTAGGTGTGGTTTTTGCTCTAGTAAAATTGTCATATACACCTGCAAAATGATTGTTACACCGAGTTTACTTCTCTGGATAGAAAATAAGACACTCCCACCAAAATTCACCACTTAGTTTGCATGTCAGATATTTAGTATTGTTCTCTCTGTCTTATGGGAGAGAATCATAAGCAAGATTCACAAGGAAGTTATGGGAGGAATAATTTTTAATAAAAAAATTTAATTTATTACTTGCTGACCACTGAGGCATTTGGCCTTGCACAGATGCATTTGCGGAAGCTCTGGTCTACATCTGGCATTTGAAAGGGACAGTCTTGGTGCTGTATGTGAGGATATAAGTATGATAGAGAAAAATACACTGAAAAAGAAAATGGAGCACATATATTTATCCTGTATGCTTCTCTATGAAAGTAGCCGAAGAATAGTACAAACTCTAGCTCCTCTGATTCAGTAGTGTCTTATCTGTAATACTGAAAATAAGCTTTTGAGTCAGGCCTTTGCTGCAGAATTAAATGTTGTCTTCTGCAACTAAAGGGTGGTCACTGAACAGGCCTTCTGATATCTTTGTCAAAATGTCCCTCAACATGGCTCAGTGAAGATGTGGAGAGGCTCTATGCCTTTTGTCTACCCTCTAGCAGAACTGGTTAGGACTCTGTTCAATTTTCAGTGCTGCTGGCACCATCTGGTAAATATTACTTCCTCATTTTCCAAATGCAGTCAGATGGGACAACATGTACAGTTACAGGAGATGGTTTGCTGTAGCTCTGTCTTTGTTTGCTAGCGGTGCATTCGAGAAGAACTCTGCCCAAAGCAAGTGAAATTGTCCGAAGCAGGGCTCAGAGAAGGAGAAGGGGGTAGAAAGTATTTCTGAGACAGAAATTTGATTTTCTCCAGCCTCAACTCTTATTCCAGCCCCAAGTTACTATAGAGAACATGGGCCTTTTGTTGAACAGCATCATTTGAGCAAGTGAAACAGGGATCCCTGAGAAGTAACAGACTTACTGTTATGAAGGTGGTAGTAAACTGAGGTGCTCTCACAGGCCTGTAATACATGTATCTCCTCTTCATGTTACTAGAAAATTAGGTTTATATTGCTCAGGATAGATAAGGAGTATAATTAACAAATACAGACTTGGCTCTCAGGCTGTCGATAAGAGTAGAGAAATACAAGGAAACTGTGCAAGTAAAAGAATCTTTTTTGCTGGTACTTAGTGCTTTTTGAATGCGGGTGTATTTGTGTGTGATTTCCATGAAATCTGCGTGAACACTGTTAGGGAGAGGAAGGGAGAGTCTTTCTTCAGCTGTTGATCAGTTTGTCGTCACCAGCCTTCATAATTTGTGTTGATTTCAGATTATCCAGAGGCTCTGCTTACTCATTAAAATGTGATTCAAACACACTGAAACCTAACAAAAGGTTTGCAATGATGATCATGAACCTCATGTTTCATAGTCTTTTGAAGGCTTGCTGAAGTTAATTCTGAGCTTTACAGGTCATTTTATACATTCTTGCAAGGAATTTGGATGACCAGGAGGAGTGACCAGAATTCCATATCACAGTGTTAATAATTAAATAAGGGAATTAATGAGGAGTTGGAACTGTGTTCCAAAGTGCTCTTAGCTTGTTCTCCAGAAAAAAAATAGTTGCTGGAGATTACTAGACCACATACCTGTTTGTCCTTTTCCACTTGCATCCATAGGAAGTTTTATACAATGTTGAGAATACAGGGTGCACTTTAATATGTGTAGGAAAAATTGGCTGTGTCTTTCTGAAAGTTCCTGTTTCAAAAATGTCACTGGATGTGCAGAAATTAGTGATGCTTCATATAATGAACTGTCTGAAGTACCTGCACCAAGTCATGGCAATAGCACTCAGAAGCTAATAAAAGTTGTGTTTACTTGGCTCTGGCTTTCTGACACTCATTATAGTGACAAGTGTCAGTCATATTAACTAGTACTGTAGTATGCACTGAGAGCAGTGGGTCAGACAGTGAGAACACAGATTTCAGCACCATTCAAAGCACATCCCCACTGATCTGGAGCTGTAGGAACTCATTCCAGTGCAGCATCTTCCTGACAAAGTCAGCCTTTTGCCTCTTTTCTGAACACATCATAAATCTGTTTGTGACTCATCCCTATGTAGTTTACTTCAACAGATTGTGTCTTTCAGTTACACAGTATGCTTATACAATTTAAACTGGTCCACTAAATGCAAGATAGTCTTTGAACTCTGAAGTTTAATAAACAGCTTTTGCTGTTTGCTGAATATTTGTGAACATTCAGAACTGTTGTGTTATGTGACTAATAAAATCATTTCAGAGTGTATGTGAGAAGTTAAACTGCTTGCAGCTTTATTCTTGAAAGCAGCAGAGGATGTGTTCACAAATGCATTAGTGTTTCATTTTCTTGAATCCAGACTGAATGATATTAATGGGACACAGTTGATCTTCCATTATTTACCAGAATTTTCTAAAACTTTGTGAGAGAGAAAACATGTAAATTGGTAGATCAGCCATTAAAAAAATTGGGCAGCTCATACAAAAAGGATCAAAGGGCAGTGAGGGTTACCTTGAAATTAGTGGTTTTGTGCGGCTGCTTCTGCCATAGAAAAATTCTTCTTTCTGTACTATAGTTTGCCTATTGATTTTTATACAGTCAGTTGCCTCCTGGGTTCCCATTACAATAGCTAGATAAGGATTTCTTGAAGGCTTTTAAAAATATTTTAAATTTATATTGTAAAGTTAGTAAACTAATTTAACTGAAGTGTTCATGAAGAAGTCATTAAACCTCTTAATGTCATATTAGACATTTAATCCCTGGAAGAAAATGGTGGACTCTTAATCATTAGGACAGGTTTTTATTAATGCTTTTATAAGCCATTTAGTTTCATCAGGGCCAATTTCTAGTAATGTCAATTTAGTGTGTCATTCTTGAGAAAATTCCAAAGCACTGCCAGCTTGCCTTGAAATGATAACAGCATTAGCTGCCCTTTCTGGAGTTAGAATCTCTGCCATAACTTCATTCCTGACTTTTCATAGCTTCTACAGCATTTAAACTGTTAAGTAGAATCATGGAAACATATTGCATGCAGTGTTGGGTTATAGCTTTACCAGTCAGCACACAATCTGATGCACAGGTTTTCAGGATTGCCCAACTGATGATACGACAGATTATTTAGAACAGAAATCACTTGGATAAAACAAAGAAGGTTTTCTCTTTCTCTCTTTGTGGTTTGGTGAACACATCTTTATCTTTTAAAATAAGAATGCCCCACCGATTCTACTTCAAAATCAAAAAACCCTCTGTGTGTATAAAATACATGTACATGGATGAGAAAGAGAAAATTCTTAACACCTTAGTGCTTCACAGCTGCTTGTGTATATCCATGTACCACTGAAAAAGAGATGTTGTATTTGAAGGAAGAAAATGCAGCAACTACGCAAACCTTTTTCTGGTTGAATGTATATATTTCTGGTCCATTTGAGACAATATTGTCTCTGGTTTAAAAACTCTTTTGTAATTTCTCCTCGGCACTGCTCAGTAAGCAGTTATTCTCTCTAAGTATGTGTGTTTGTGCATTTTTGTGTGATAGTAGTGTATGATGGAGAAAATCTGCCCCATCATACCATTCTGTAAGATCAGAGAGTGCTTTCATTATAACACGGCACCACACAGCGTCACTGAAGAGTTGTTCAAATTTGGTCCAAAGAAAGAGTCAAAACTGGGCATCACAAATCCCATTGAGGAGAGATAACATCCCCTTTTCCCACCATCCTGGTTTTCTGTGAAAAGTAGTACATGCAGATTAGGGTTTCGAGCCTTCTCCCTGCACTGTCATGTCCCATTCCACCCCCATTCATAGCTGAAGCTCTGGAGACAGAATCAAAGACCCATAAAAATACTTCCATGAATTAGCGTATCAGAGTCCAAGGTTGGTAATTTTTTCCCTTTGGCTTTTAAAGCAGATGAGATGAACAATGTTTTTAGAGTGTCCTTCTTAGTTTGTAGGGGATTATTCAAGATGCTCATTGCTTTTGGAGAGGCATGGTTTTGTTTCTGTTCCACAGAGAACTGTTTGCAAAGAATTCCAGTAGGCTTATTCTATAGGCAGAATATTCCACATACAGAAACATTCCAAAATCCTGTTTAGCCAATAACAAACCAAAAGCAATATGGTTTACTCAAAAAGAGAGGCATATTATGAATGAAGTCAGTACAGAGGAAAATACAGATGGTTTTTAATGGTGCAGAGCAGCACCCATGTATTTCATCTTCAAAGCTGTGGAGACCACAATAAATACAACTATTGAAAAGATGGGTGTAGCTTCTTTCAGCTTCATTAACTCTGGTCACATCTGCATTTATTCTGAAGCTTTTAAAAGCTCTTCAGTATTGATCTTGTTCTATAGGTTCTTGTGGTTTGGTGTCTTTTTTTCCCTTATCTTGTACTAAGGAGCAGGTAGAGAAGCTGATGCCCTAAATTCTAGTCTTGGATTTGCCACATGCTGCCAGTGGCATTTGACATACTTGGGCAAATAGACATGTTGTACTCCAATATCAAAGACAGATATTTATCTACCTTATCTCACATGTTTCAAAGTAAATTTGTTAGTGTTTACTCTCCATTTTGTTGAGTGCTACAAAAAATACCGGTAACTTCAGGATTTGCAACAGCAATAAATAATAATGCCACATTTTAAAACTTTTTTGTGGAAGTTCATGCTTTTCCACAGAGGGAAATTTCATTTGCATATCCAACGTAGTCTGCTCTGCTCGCTAGAAGACACATGGAGCAAAGGAATTGTAGGTTTGAAAATGACTGAAGAAATTAATGAAAGAAAAAAACCACTAAGAGTTATTAAAAACTACATACACTCAGGAAATCTAAATATGGTAAACTGGTATTTTGAGAAGGTATCCCTGTAATAGCCTGTGCTGTCGTCCACACTCTGAGGTAGGGTGCTGGGGTACCTGTGGTCTGACCCTTGCTGTCATTCTTAGTTATTTAGCTTTGTAATCACAGTTTTGATGTTTTTCTCTTTGTGTCTAAACACAGATCAGCTTTATTGCTTTGTCTTGTGTATATGCAGACATCCAAAGCACTATCTTCTTCCTAGTATCTTACAGTGTCATGTTTATAGCATAGTGTGACCAGACTGACATGTCAAGGGCAAGTCCTTCTGAAAAATGATGCAATTAGACTTCACAAGTATTACTCACTGCTTCTGGTGTGACATGGTTTCATCCTGGAAGACTGAATCGCTAGCATTTTGAAAGAAAGCCTCTGCAATAATAATGCACCAACCTTGTGAGCCATTCCTGTGAACAGGGACCTTTACAGAGAATTAAAAATGGGAAAGAATCTGTAGTATGAAAACACTGTCTCTAATACGCTCTCTCAATCTGTTCTGTTGTAGGAATTTGTGAAGAGTGCTTTACACACTGGTAGAGCTAATAGAGTAGGAGGTGGAACACTAATTACAGCACAAAGCAGTAACTAAAAACCCTTGGCAATGCTTAGCTACAATAATGTACCCTATAGACTTTTTCTAAGCTTCAGCATTTCAACCTGGGATTCAGTCTCTCAGTTTTTACTGAGAACAGCTTCAAGCAAAGAACCCATTGACGTCAGTGGGAGTTATGCCTAAATAAGAACAGCAGGTTCTGGCCCCTGAATTGTAACTCTTTGTGTAATGTAGTTTTCCTGCTAGTTGGGACACACATTTATACAGCTCTTTGTGGAAGATTTTAATTTCTGAAGCTTGCAGTGAGACAATGAAAACTGGATAATCTTACCCATAAACTTAATGGAGGCCTGTGGGCACCTGGCAGGGGGAGCTGTAAGGGCAGTTGCTACTTTCCATTTGAATGTTATGCTATTTCTTGAATTTAAGTGAACTCCAGACCCTGTCTCTTCACTTTCATAATAATTGGAGGGACATAAAGTCAGCAACATGTGCTTGGTCAGCTGTCCTGCTTTTTCCTAAGCACTGAATTTACAGCACACACATGCTCTGAGGCTATTCTTCTCTTATCTTTTATGGTATTTAAACTTATTCCTGATAAAATCTAATTCATATAGATTGACAGTTCAAACAATGTGCTTCCTGAGTCTCAGGAGGAAACGTATGGCTCATTTTTGGTTTAGTAACTTACGGAGATTAGGTTTTGCATAATGTAAATATGAGGCGGGTGATACTTTGTAATGCTCTGAATGCAATTAGTGAGATAAATACAGAGCTAAATTCATTTTCTCTGGAAAGAGGCAATCTGATTGCTATGCAGAAAGCACCTTTATTTGCAGTACTGGTGGTTCATAATGTGGTTAGCAATGCAGAGTGGCATTTTGATTTGCAGTTTTAAAGAATTCTGGGATGAATAAAACATGGAATTAATTGCCAGAGAAGAACCTTTCCCAGACTAGATGAGATCTACTGTGCTGAATGAAAGCTATAACCTATGACAGGCTCTGTTCTGCTCCCAGAGGAAATGTTGTCAATACCAGAAAAGGTTAAATAGCCCTTCAGATAATTTGCAGCACCAGAAGTCCTTCCTCTTTAGATGTAGGTTGGGGGTAAACACATATTCATGTGTCCTGTCGCCCTGCAGCAGGTATGATTAGAGCAGAGCTGTGAAAAATATCAAACGCCAGGCTTTGTATTAATAAATTTGAATCCTTGTCACAGTTGATTTTGAAGTAGGAAGGGAGAGAGAATTGGGATGTTTTGATATATGGGGGATCCTAATTCTGTATGTGGAGTTGTGTATGAAATGTTCTAAATACCTGCAGAATCCTGCTGAGTTAGGGAACAGTGAGCATGCCCAGGAGAAACACTTCAGGGGCATTTTTGGGAATTTTGGCTTATGTGTGTTTGCAGAGGCTGGAAGACTCCATTGAAGTACCCGTTGTTAAAGTGAGCTTCCTCCATAAATAGATGGATTTATGGCAGAAACGGAATGAATCAGTTCTGTGTCTGAGTGGAAGCCCAGAAGAACAAATAGAAGAAGCAAGTATAATTTTAAGAAACATAGAGTGGTGACTACTATTTGGTTTCCATTTTGTTTTACAGAGCTAATAAATTCAGCTGAGGTTTGTCGTGGGTTTTCCTTGAGCTGGCACATATGGATAGATACAGACTAACAGGTTTGGGTATTTTTTTAATTGTTAACAAGTAAAGAATGGTCATTTTAATCCATGTTGGTTTTTGGAGTCTGTTTGAACACCCTGTAACCTGGTAGTGTAGGTTCTCACCTGGTTCCAACCACACTAGCAGGCTACGTTGTGTTTCAGAAAGGTGAAAAAGCCCTTAAAGCTGCATGGGGTTGTCCTTCGGAAGTTCTGTCATAGTGGTCATTTCTTGACAAATGCAACTGTCCTGAGGAGGATCAATTAAAAAATGCTAAACCCCCATTTACCCCTGTTTTTCCAGTGGGATGGTTGTGTTGACTGGTGATCTGTTGTTCAGGACATTAGAGGAAGGAAAGAGAACAGAAATTTGTGGTGATTCTCACAGGCTTTATTGACTGCAACAAGTAGCTGGGGTAGGGAGCCTAAGGGAGTATCCAGTATCAGTGCTCAGGGTTGTTGTGTTTGTAAAGAATGGCAGCTGGACAAGCACTGCAGCAGAACCATGATGGATTTAAGGGGCTTAAGGGGCTTTTCTATGGTGGAAATTAACATTCAGTCAAAGGAAGAGGAGCAGTAACTTTCCTCTTTTTACAGGTTTTACACAAAATACACACAAACATACACTTCTACAAATCTAGATTTGTAAAATTTAATATTCCAACATCCTTTTTATAATCCCATAAAAGCAACTGTGTGTATGTGTCTAGTAGAATATGGTGTGGAGGAGGAGAAAGAAAACGGTTTTAAACCGAATGCTCTCGTGATTCCAGAGAACATGCTGTAGTGTGATGGAAAGACTTTTAAAAAAAAGGAGGGAATGACCAAAGATATTATTGAAAAACGTGTTTATTTCTTGAATTACTATTCATTTCTATGTAAATGATGTGTTAAAGGTAGAAAGCTTGGGGGAGAAAATGAGAACATCTACCAGAAGAAAAGATAAACAGAATATTTAGCTAAAAAATCTTGGAATGAATAAAACATTCATACAAAAGCAGTTTTAATGTCAGTATTTGTCACACTTGTATTGGTGTGCTTTAGCTGCAGATCTGTGGACACCGGTGAGATGAAGAATCTTTAAAGAGAATTGAGAGAGAGAGAGAAGCTGGAGTTTTCTAATGACAAATTAATATTCATACTCTGGATATCCAGGGTTGTGTCTGCAGTGTAATTAACTAGAATTTGAGCTCTTTCACATGTAAACGAAGTAATTGAGAGCACTGCCAGCCATAATCCTTCTCCTCTTTCTTTATGGGACTTTGCAGGTCTATAGGCTACCTTTTTAATTGGAAATTCTTTAAATTGATTTTTGCCTTTTGGGTCATTTCAGGGTGTAACTACTGTCACATTATGTTGTATGATGCAAGTTGTACCATGATCAGTTCAATTTGAGCATGATGAATATGCTTTCTTCAGCATCTCTGAGGAAAGCAGTTAATAAAAGGACATTTTATGTAACTATCTTATTTTGGAATTTCTAGCCTCTGGAGTATGTCCCCAATCTTGGGGTATTGATTCTCTGCGTCTCACCTATTGCAGTTATAAAAAATAAATGAAATCTATTTGTTTATGAAAACCCTCAGCTGCCAACCAGAGCAGATGTGAAAAGTTGTCATGTATTAAAAATCTCACTGAGTTGTGAAACCTGAAAATGAGCCTATCACTACCTTTTAGGTCAGTGTTGTGGATCAGATTTTCAGCAGTGGCCACCACACGTATGATTATTTGTAGAAGTACTCAGTTTATATCTGTAGGTCTAGGGACTAGTTTATGGCATGTATAGCTGGTCTGTTTTAATTTTCATTGTTTCTCTTAATTATTTCTCCAGTCTTTCCAAGATTATTTTGCATTATAATCCTGTCTGTGACGAGTATATGAAGATACTTGTTGATGGTTCATCGTAAATGATCCATATACCCACCTTCCTGTATCGGGTGATGGGCAAGGAGGCAGACTAATCTGCATTCCACCTGCGCATTTGTTGGTACTCATGGGAAGCATGGGCATGTATGTGTGCGTGTGTTCTGATATTTCTGATGGAGGATATGAGCTTGTCTCCTAGAAGGTGGGGAATTCAGAGGGCATCATCTGTGTAGCGTAGCCCTGTTGTGTACTCTGCTGTAGAGTGACTGTACTTGTGCTTACCTGACCTCATAAGCTGTATAATACATTTCCAGCTCACCTGGTACCTGCTCTAGCTAGAGGACCTTATGGCCAGGCAGCCATTCTCTTCCTTAAGTTTGTTTTGATAGTTTTGTTGAAAGGTTAATTCTGAAAAGCTGAAGAGTGAAAGTTTTCTAGTCTTCAGGATTTGCAGGGTGTATCAATACACACCTTAATGCTATCATCTAAAGAATGCTGGAGTGAATAACAGTTGATGTTTCTATAAGCTGAGTATGTGATATTGCTAGTGCTATGTATATTAAACTGTCAGATGGAATTTTACTTTAGGTCTCACAATTGAACAAGACTGTTCAGAATAAGTCAGAAGCTATTTCGTTTTCAGCCATTCAAACCTGCCTAGTCTAGACACATTCCTTGTTTGCTTTGTGCCTGTTTGAAATTGCTTTGTTCTACATCTGTACGGTCATCTCATTTAAATTTGAATGTGAAAGCCTGCTGCATGCGACCTGGTAACTAATAGTCAGGGATAAGGTCACCATCTGCTCATAGAGTCAAAGCTTTGAGCTTAGAATTGATTTTTACATGGACAAGGACAGGTTCTGAATGGCTCTTCTAAAGGGTCAAATGAAAACAGGAAACCGACAGAAGGCAGCTTTCAATCCGACAGAAACCTGTTGCCTCACTTCTTAGTGTTTGGTTTGGGCAACCCAGTTTTTGTATAATGTAGAACGTCTTCAGCCATCTGTAAATTGTTTCCAACTCTCTAATTTATCCTTGTTGTCAGTCCATTAACCTGCCTTAAATGACATCAGGAATGCTTTTGACTTTTACTTGGCTTTCAGTGTTTTCTCAGCTTATTTGTTACATCTTGCTCATCTTCTGTATTGTTCTTTTGCTCAGCTCAACGCTGTTCTCTGGTACTGAAAAAGATGGGGTTAACTGATCTTGATGGTAACCAAGACCTTCCTAAGGTGGGAGGAGGAAGTGTACAAAAATGTAGCACTAATAGTCTTGAGTGAAACTTCAAACTTGTTGCACCTTTCTCATGAGGTTTATTCAAGTTAGCTTGTTTCTTGAACTAAAATGGTGGGGTGGGGAAGAACCATAGCGCATTTAAAATTCTTATCCAGCGTTTCCAGGTTCTCTTAGAGAAGAAACACTGCTGAATTCCTTAAATATATGTGGCATTGAGTATTGAATAACTGGATACAGAAAGCCAAGATATAACTCGTGATCAAAGTCATACTAAGAGCTTCAGTCTTTATCTTTAGGAGGAAGTTCACCTACAATCTTACAGCTTTTCAGCAGTAAATGTTAGTTAGGTCAGTGGCATGCGTAAAGCAGCAGAATACCATCTGGAACCAGAATGGAATGGATCCCGTCCATCTCTCTCTAAACAGACAGGCACAGAAAATTCCCCTTCCCTCCCCACTTTTTTTAATTGAAGTCAGTGTTAGGTTTGGAGGTTATTCTTCAGTTCCTAATGCTTTTCTAAACACCTTTGATCTTTCTGATGGATTGTCTGCAAGAAACATAAGTTTTTCATTGAACTGTCCACAGTTACATATGGGACTTAGTCCTGAGTTGTAAAAGCTAATTTAGTGCTCTCAAGTGTGCATCAGTTGTTTTACATGTAATCACTTTCTGCAAAGAAACTGATTTGGAATGCAGGAAGAATGCTTTTTGGTTTTGAGCTTGTTACTGTATGAACTACCCCAAAAAGTTGTTTGAATCATTTAAATTATTTGTTGCCATATTTTCCATGGCCCCTTTCCAATAATAGACATTGTCCCAAAATTAACCTTAAATATGTATAATGTACTTTTCTAGCCAGAGATTCCATTAATCTCAGGAAGAAATAGAATAAAAGGAGTCTGGTTCTTGTACTTCATGATATAATTCAAAATATTAGGGTGAGATCTTATCTCAGGAGGTGTTTTCTTTGTCTTTATAGGGATGTAAATATGCATATACAAACGTTTTAAACAGAAGACTAAGCTGGAGCCCAGTCTGTAATTGCTGTAGAATGTTGGGTGGTTTGAAACTAGCCAGCCAGTTCTGTCCTTGCCGTTGTCCTCTGCCTGGCTTATGAAGAGTGACGGTGTCATACAGAACTTATCCAGCAGAGGTAGCCAGTTAGGGCTGTATTCTGTCTTCTGTACCCAGTCTTCACCAGTGAATGCTGCAAGTATCCTGATTAAAGACCGAATGTTTTCCTGTCCTGTATGGACTTAGCATCTTCTGAAAATATTTATGTCAAAAGCACAAAGTTCAGAAATTGAAGCCAAGGGAACTCAGATTTATAGCTGGGGCACTGAAGCCCGCATCAGTTTAAGCACCTGCATTGCTATTTTATTAGTATACTCTTGTCCTCATTTTTTTCTCTTTACTCTTTCATTAGGTACACTTTCTCCATTGCAGCGCAGCAATATAATTATATTTCAATTCTAGATTAAGTGCTTTTCACAATATGAACTTCTTAGTAGTCTTCTGATACATTGCTTAACTTTTGTATCTCTGAATAGCACAAACACTGCTTTGCAGCTGACATTATGAAACTATTGTACCTAGACACTGAGAGCTTCTTCCAGTAAATGGTCTAGAGAGGCCTGAGTCACTGGTTAGGCTTCATTGTTAAAGATGGAAGTTACTCAGCAGGTCTCCAATGACATTATTAATTAAATGCCGAGGAGCATGGCCATGTCCCCTGGTGCCAAGTTGAGATTTTTCTCTCATCAGAGGGTTCTTCCCACTGTTCTACCCCACAGATCATGAGAATGCTAACACCGTTGGTTAATGCATCTTCATTTGAATATGATGCATTTAGTCTTCTCATGCATTGGTTCTTAATTAAAGTAGAATTCCAAGTAATAAGATGAGGAAAAAATAAGTTGTTTTTCTCCTAATTAAAAACTTCCAAGTGAGATAAGTGCTCAGTAAATTCCATCTGGACTCAAAGACTGAGGGAAATACGCCAGGAAAAAATATTTTTGAAGGAAGCTCAATTATAAACACTAGAAGCATGGAATGCAGAGCATTAAATTAATGTGGATAAGAGGAAGGAAAGCTAGAAAATATAAACCAGCAAAGGATCCAGAATGGCAAATGCCATGCAAATGGGGGCACACACAGATACTGAGAAAGAAGGCAGGTTAGCCACAAAAGATGGATAGTACTGTAAGCCATCTGATACAGTGCAAGTAGACCCATTCTGTACCCCAGTAAGGGTTCTCCAGCATTACTCTAGTGGAGAACCAAGTGGCTGTATAGTAAAGCATCTGCAGAAAAATGAGAATCAAGAATCCAACCAAATCTAAACTGCATCATCTGCAGCTAGTTAATCTCTCTGGAATATTTGTCATCAAGATAATTTCTTACAAGAAAACCAGCTTAAGAAAGATAGGCTCAAAATGTCAAACACAATCTGCAAATTAATACTGTTGTCACTGTATGTATTAAATAGTGCTCTGTATTTGCAGTTAAGAAAACTTAGTATTGTCAGTTAGTAAAGTCACTACTTGGGATTAACCCTGACAGAACGTGGCATTTTGCAGGTAGTCACCTTTAGATGATGTTTGTGTATATGTGTGTGCAGTAGAACTGGTTTCCAAGTAGTCAGTGCTGTGCTACAGCTGCTCAGAAAAAGGACACGGTTAAAAAGAATGTGCCATAGCACAGCATGTGTAATACAGCTTTTTCTCCTACAGTGTTTACACTGGCATTGAGCTGTATTGGGCGTTTGATTCTGTTACAGACACAGCATGTAACTCACTTGAGTAGTGGCACAGGCATGTAAAAGGAGCTCTAGGCTTAAAGACACACTTGTTTTATCCAAATACTATATTAAATAATCATATGGTGGAAGATAGAATCTTTTCAGTGTACTGAATCCTCTAGTAAAATGTCTGCAGATAAAACTGTAAAAGAAGACTCAAAAGTCTTCTGTGTTCTCTGTAGAGCTGTTTAATTTGCTTTAACCAGCCCTATAAGAGAGAGGAGCAGCCATACTCTTCCACAGAATTGTGACTCTTGGCCTTGCCTGTGAGTGTGGTAGGTGTGTAATACTTAGGATCAAAAACCTGACACATGAGCCAGATGGGGATGTGAATCATTGCATTCTGTCTTCTGCTGCATAATCTATATCTTACCTATACACAAGCCCTTAACTGCATGCCTAGTCTGAAAGTCTGTTAACCTGTTGCGGTGCTATAGGATTTCAGTCTTCTCACATTCTTCTTAGTTTCAAAAGCACCAGATTACATATTAGCACAGTATTTTGCTATTGTAGATTTCATTCTGTATTAAAATTTTCTGTGGTAACAATATAATTGAATACCATGTCAGTACATCATGTAGTAAATGGAAACAGGAAGACAGATCTCCAAGATTTTATATTAGTGGTCTACAAATATATGTGAAATGTGGTGGTTAAGGAAATTATTACTTAGTCCAATCACAGAAAGCTCTTTGGTTTGTCTCCTAATAAAAAGCCAGTGCAGCTTTGGAGTACAGTTAAGCTATTGGTATGGTAATGACTTCAAATGTATATATTGCTATGACATTAAGTCATAACTGTCATGAGCTCCGTGGTGCTCCAGATGCACAAATACATTGCCTGCATACTGTCTTTCAAATTTCCTTGGTTAAATTGGCAAATGACATTAAAAGGACTAAGAAAACATCATAGAACAATTTGCTTTACACTTTAGGTATGAAAGCTTTGAATAATTTACTTTTTATTCGTGTTTCTTTGGCTATTTGTATATCAGAATAGTTTCATTTTTTCTAGTAAGGAGTTTAAATCCAATCAGTAGAGAACCGCTGCAAGTCAAGATGAAAATTATGCCAGTGTGTCTCACTGATGATAATGTGTTATGAAGGTTCCTAGTCCAGGAAATGTTTAATGTTGCCAGAAAGTTTCAGTTGGAGACAGGATTATTGACCTGACTATCAGTTCTTGTGGCTTTGAGTAATTCCTTTATGCCTACAATACCCTTCTTTCCACCTATGTGAAACATTTCAAAAGACATGATAATCCTATTCCTCCATCTCCTGTGAAAGTATTCTGCTTATCCATCTCATTCTGTTGTGTCTTGGAAAACTTCTATTTGTAGAAATTTGGTATTGCCTCCAGCTCCCTCATACTCAAGCTCCACAGAAGATTATGGTATGCATTTTGGAAGCCCTTGGTACACGTGTGTAGCACAGTAGGCAAATACATTGCAACACATTGAAAAGGATAGAAGCTCCATAGTTGCAAGCCTGTGCTAAACTGTATCACATTATTTCTTCTTTTCTAGCTATTTCCTATAGTTGTGCCATGAGCTGTAGAACTGAGAACTCTTTTTAAATACAATTTTCACTTTTCAGCACCAGCATTTCAGAAGTTCCTATGTATTAGTGCACATAAGCATGTTTTGTGTGCCTGCTTTTGCAATTCTGGCTCTCATTCTTTTCTGAAGAGATTTTTTTTTTATGCTGTTGTATTATTCTGTTACTCGCCATATTGTTTTAATGAAACTCTTTGTTCGCAATAAGTCATCATGAAACCAGGGTGAATATTTTGGCAGTTACACAGCAAATGCTGAAAACTATGGAATTCAGTGTTCTTTTGTAAGATTTTAATCAACACCAAAGAAAATCTGGAAATCACACTGCACTTAAGGTGCTTTTCATTGCATTTTATTACAGCAGTGGTGAATCTGGTTATGAATTTACAGTAAGTTATTGAAAAGAAAGTACATTTTTGGCATCATAATAAAGGTTTTAAATCATGAAAATATTTCTCTTAAATTACATGACCAATTGACACATAGACATACACAGTATTAATGTTATTTTAGGCTTAGAATCCTGTTTCTTGTCCTATAAGCATTGTAATCAGTAGTTCCTAAATGCAATAGCATCTGCAGAACAGATTTTCACATCTCTCAGCAAAAGAAAAGATGGGATTTTCTGCCCCTGCTAGTGAAGTGCACCATTAAACTGTGGTCTTGTCAGTCATATGTCAGGTTTTTAAGAAGCATGACTTCATCTTCTCATTTACAAGAGTTGCAATGAAATCACCACAGGTAAGAAAGACTCTTACCTATCTGCTGGTACATCTTTTTCCACTATCAATTAAATACAGAAGTAACTCATTTTACTGAAACCACTGGCAGCAACGTGAGTATAGAGCAGTGCTTTGTATTATTTATTCTGGCAGCATGTCAGACTGATGGTGTAATTCCTCCAACTGATACATTTTTTTTATGCTGAAGAAATACATAAACTCCAAGTAATTTTTTCCAGTAACTCTTTCACTTCTTAAGTGTTTCTTCAGGTCAGTGTTAATTTGACATTTCACTTTCCAGGAAGTTTGGTCATATCACTGTTCCAGTGAGACCCATTATGGGAGTAAAAACACAACCAAACCAGGCTTTGATCATGAAAACCCTGAGAGTTATTTGTACCATGGGATTGTGGTGGTGGTGGCGAGGATTACAGCAATAAACCACTAAAGACCTTTTTCTTCAAAAAGCAAGAATGGTCATGTATTCTTTACTCCATAATGAAGCTGAGATTTTAGTTTCTTCTCTATGATAGCTAAAAAGCAGATTTTTCCAATATAATTTTCCTTTTATGGCAGCTACTGTTATTGATTATCCTGAGCATGTCTGCTTTCCTTATCCTCTGCTTTACCTTTGAATGGCAAAAGAAATGTGTTATGACGTTCCTCCTTTTTTCACTTCAATGAGCATCTGTCTGGGTGAAGATAAAGGGATAAGGTAGCCTTAACAAATTCCGTATTTGTTAGCTGTTTGCATTGTTTTGTAGTCTCTGTAGCACTACACATTCTTTCTCTGAGTCGCATTTAAAACAGCTCATGAATGATTATAAAAATATAACATATGTTTGTCATAGAAATATTATCATGTGAAATTCCCAATGAAGTAGCACAGATGTTATCCATGTACATCATGTAAGACCTTAGTGTATGCAGAGATTCATTAGAAGCGCTCCAATATGTGCTTGACTCATAACACTGCTTCCATGCATTTTGGAGAGCTCTGGTTGATGTTCTGTGTACAGAATGTCAGCATTTCAATGTGCTTTGCTCTATGTGTAGAGAGCTGTATTGTATTTTCCTTAGAGCAAAAGGTCTCTCTCTGGCAATACAGAACACCCACACAGGAATGTATGTATTGAGAAATGTACAGTGAAGGTCTAATGTAGAACTGGATTTTCAACTCAAGAATAAAATACAGAGGAATGAAAGCTCTGAAGGTTTTGTCCTGAAGTCAGATCAGAACTGGTGTGTGTCATCTGTACAATGTCAAGTCGCATCATACCAAGTTGCTATGCTATGCTCTGACCTGTGCAAAAACACTGTTGGAGGAGTATCACCTTGCAAATTTCTGCTTTCCATCTAGTAATTTCTATCTTACACATTACGGATGGGGGTCATTATGTGTATTTCCACCACTGTGCAAAGCATAGCAGAGGCAGGACAGAATTAACACGTAATTTACATCTCTAAGTCCATGATTTGCCAGAACACTCCTTAGTCTGCTTTAACAGCAAAGGATGGGATATGATATGAACTGTCAAAGTATTTAAGTATTTATCTTTTAGCAGAGTTGTCTGGCAGTTTGTTATCGTAATTGATTTCTTGTAAATGTGAGTCTGTAAGAGGAAACAACCCATAGCTGGCTTACGGATAGGGACTTGAATTACTTGTGTTGCTCCTGCTATAGGAGTTTACATATAGAATCTGTGCATGTGTTTATGTATGCGTTTATCAGTGGATAAACCAGTGGAAATAGGCTGTTTCTCACAGATTAATCAAATTGTTTCAAATTTCTTTATCTGCTTTGAGGTGGAGTTGTAGGACAAAGGCTGCCTACTTGAAAAACACTTTGCATTCCTTCTTCAGACAGGATAGCTGGCTGCTTAGGAGCAAGATTAATGACATAAAGCTTTTGCATTGGTAGTGATACATTTTGAATACTCTATTACTGTCCTGTTCCATATTCATGTGTTTTTTTGCAATAATGTCTATGTTGTTGGCTGAAAACAACAGCAGAACAATTTTTTCATCAGCATTGGAATTAATGAAGTTTGCAATGACATTGTGTCCCAACTCACCCCAGTGCAGCGGCGCACATCTCTCTGCAATGCTTTCAGTTCTGACCCACATTTCTCTGATCCTCAGCTTGTATGTACCTAGCGGTCCTTTCCATTTTCTTGTCTGTACCATGAGACACACCATGTGCTGTGGCTGATGCTAAATGACATGTGCTGGTTTCCACATGATGACTGGGAAACCACAGACCAAACTAAGGGGCCTGAAGTGAAGAGAAAGGAGCAGAGGTGGTCTCACCCCTTTGGACAGACTTACGGTTTTTCTCCTTTAATGAGATCTTTAAATTCATGGAAGTTGTAGGAACTTACTCTTAAGGAATCTTTGAGTGTCAGACATAACTGAAATAAGTGAAAATTGAATTAAATTGGATTGAACCAGGTTTAAATATTGTGAGATCTCAGATGTGCTGGATCCGCAGAAAGCATGGCCTTGCATGCCCAGGGTCACAGTGTATTCAGTTTTTCATGGAGTATGTGTTTGTGTTGCTATGAAGTCATGTTACAGGCACATTGGTGTAATGGCAAGTTTAGTGCTGACATTTCAACTTTTGTGTCTGGTCTGGTGTCAAAATGGATTCTGAGGAAAACTTTTATTCCTTGTGGTGGGGGAAGAGGGAGAATTAGAATTTGCTGTTTCCTCTGATCCAGGGTGGAATGCTGCCCAGCTTTAGATGAAGAGCCACTGTTGCTGTTCAGATGCATTTTTCTTCTTTGCAGTTGAAATTAACAGCTTCCAGGCTATTGTAAATTTTCTTTTGTGTAATTTTTTTCTTGCCTGTGAATATTTATGTATATAAACCAGGACACATCCCCTATTCATTTGCTGTTCTGTTGCCTGGGATATGTTCAATGCTTCACATTGTGCCCAGTGGATATGCTCATACACATTTACTGGAAAATATGTAAACTGGTTGTTTCCTAATTTTGTCATTTACCTTGAAACAGTCTTCCTTACCTAAGCAAAATCATCCATAGAAAAGCACATTTCCTGTGTTCATTTCCATGGGATGATTGAAGGTGGCTGATATCCCCAGGAAAATATTTTTCTGTCATGTTTCCATATGAGTGAGAATCTCAGCTTCTGGGTTGTGGATACTCTGAAATCTTTTGATCATTCGTCAAGCTGTTCCTTTTGCCACTTTCATAAATACATGTCTTCTGTTGCATTTGTAGGCAATCCTACTTATATCAGAAATCCCTATCTCCTGGGGAGATGGGATTTGTTAGGTGAAAAGTTGATTTCCATTACTTTGCTACATGAACATGACAGTTTAAATACTCACTAGCTGTAGACATAAAGTAGATTTTAGCAGTTATTTTAAAAGTCTGAACTGTGGGGGAAAATGGAAATAATGCCTTGTAAGTGAAAATTGCACATGCAATGTAATTGTTTGACTTTTTGCTTTAGTTTTTCTTTTGGGTTTAGGAAGAAGTGAGTGGAGGAAAGGATTCTGTACAGACGCTTTCTACTCCTGCCCTAATCCTTGGGTTTGGGGTGACTGCGTATTTTGATAGCAAAACCAAATCTTAAATCCTCTTATTTCAACCACATGAAGTAAGGATGGAGTGAGACATCATGAGGGAAATTGAGAAAACAGGTTGTAGAATCACAGATAGTTTGGATTGGAAGGGATCTTAAAGATGATCTGGTTCCAAACCCCTGCCACAGGTACAGTGTTTTGGCTTTGACATCTTGTCTTTGTTTTGTAATTAAAATTTCCTTTAAACTATCAGCTTTCTGAAAGCTTAGAAACTTGGTGAGTAATCTTGTGATGCCAGTTGTAGTTACTAGCATTTAGTTTTTATTTTAGAATTATGATCCTGTTCCTGTTCTAGTCAAGTCCTACTGATTTACAAGGACCTGAATCTGACTTTTCACTGAACAGCAGATTCCAGCACTTTCAGCTCCACTCTAGGTATCTATGGCATTGTTCAGGAATATTTCTTCACCTTTTTTCCTTTCAAAATCTTATCTCTGATTATCATGGTCTGGAAAGTGTTTGTTTCTGTAGATCCATTTAATTTCTCTGTTTCGTTCCTGCTCCTGCTATAACCTTTTCTTCTGGAACCAAACCTGAAAAAACCATTTCTGATAATACATCTTTAAAGTTCCCTATAGATCCTACTGTGTGACAGGCTCTCTATCAGCCTTAGGGACTGGAGTTCTGTAGAGCAGTGATCTCTTGTCGGGATTTGATTGGCCTCAGTGGTTCCACTGCCCTTTCCAGCACAGCTCCTGCTTGAGAAGGTGGGCTAAAGCTCTAGACACTTGGTAGAAGATTCCTTTGATAAGTACTTGCTTTACAAGGACTCATTGCATAAAAGAACACGTAGTCTGTTTGAAGCGGAGATTTTAAACATTTACCAAGATTTTGTTCACTCCTTCTAGTTTCTTATTCCTTCACTATTCCTACATTTGTGCCTGTTTTTCCAACCATGCCGTGCAGTTTTATTTAACTTTCTGTAAAGCATGTTTTATTTACATTAGCAGGTTTGTGTAAGTCAACTTTCATCCATATTTTTGTGTTAACATTTCTTCATAGCATAATCTTACTCCTGTGTTGATGCATACAATTCTTTTAACCATCTGAATGTGGGCTCATCATAATTTTCATCACTATACAAAAGTGCTGGAATCTAATGGAAGTCTGCAGATATTACTGCCGTTTGTGCAGGCAGAGAAACTAAGCATTGTGCTTTTATAGTCGCATCCCAATAGAGCAACAGCTGCCATCACTAGATGCTTCTGGATCCCTCCTTTGTAATAGGCCTGTCAGTCAGCACACTGTTGTCATCTATTACAAGTTAAACCAGTTTATTTTCGTGTTTAAATCAATTTTTTTTGGAATTATTTTGAACAGGGCTCTCTAAAAAGGCAAACAGTTGAACTCAGTTAGAAGCAAACACATGTTCTGTAGCACTGCAAGGAGCCTAGTTAGAATTCTCAGGCAAAGTTAGGGCAAGTACTTTTTTTTTTAAATAAAATGTAACATGTTGCATATCATTGTGACAGAAGGGGAGTTGAAATGTAATAATGTTATGAGCACCATGGGTACGGCTGTCTAAAAGCCTAAAATATTGGTATGTCACCTAATTCAGTGAGAGACTTGTGCAGCATGTGCCTTGCAGGAGTTTCTTTGGTGTGTCACCGTTCAAGAGGCAGTTTTCATGATTTGTATCACCTGAGGACAGTCAGTACCAGAGCCAGTGTCTGACTGACCAGCATACCTGTTCAGGCTGGTTGGCAAAATAGCCAAGGTGCACATCCACTCGAACAGAGCAGCTGCCTGATGGAGACAAGGAACTCTGAATGAGCCAAATAGCCAGTGCTACCTCTTGAGGTGCACTGCGTGTGTTAAAGTATGTGGAGTCACCTAGTATATGACAAGTCTTTTGCTGCATTTTGGGATGCTGAGCAGCAAAATGTAATTGAAAAGAGAGGGCAGGTGGAAAAGTTTGACAGGGAGGTACTGCAAAAGAGGGAGAAGACAGAACAGCTGTCTTTGCTATTGCAAAAGGTAGAGGATAGGAATATGAGTTTGTAGTTGGACATTTCAGCATTTGTTGGGAGTGTCTGGGGACAAGAGAAGAGGGGAGACATTGTGGGAGGGGGGGGGAACATGGGAGAAAGTTGGAAGGCGGCAGAGGTAGGAAGTTTTCTTGAGACATACAGGAAGTAGGGAACATGAGATGCTTGACAGCAACTGTGAACTGGTGAGTATGGAGCCAGGGTCTGTGATCGTAAGTCATGGATGGAATATTGCTGCTCTAAACCTTATATTGGATTCCTGAAGAAAAACACCTGGGAGATCAAGATGACTGCCAGATAAGGCAGTTCTGTATGTGTGTGGGTTATGAGGCCTGGGGCAAGGAAGCAGGAGATTTTAAGGATGTAAAATAATTAGTGGTTTTAAGAAGAAAAACTATTGTCAAAAACCAGGAGGTGTCATGGGCATCACTCAGAGTACACTCATGGAAGTTTCTGTGAAGTTTCTGTAGGAACTAGTTAGCCCAGTATGTTGGCACTGGTAAGTGTATGCGGTGTGTCGAGCATTTTCACTGTTTGTGAGACAGGTTTGCTTTCTACTAATTAAGACTTTGTTGCTTGAAGGGAGGGCTATTTTATCATCCAGATCATTGTAGAGGAAAGGGCAGGTGCAGCGAACTGATATAGCATGGTTCATACACTGGGACCCACAGCCCAACCTAAGACAAGGAAAATGTCAAAGCCTAACATGCAGTTGAAGAAACTTAAATTCCTGAGTAATTATGATGGTCTTTAGCTGGGAGCTGAATTGGCTCTTTCAGTCATCATGAAAGAACTGTTTTCACCACCTTGTAGTTCTCAGCAGATGGAGATGGAGATGTATTTCAAACTGTGTATACATTTGAATGAGATTCGAAGGCAAACACAGATAAGTAAAAATAGACTAGGACCCAAAGCGCATTTGCTATTTCTCTTTAAAACTGAAATACTATGTGACAACTCCCAAACATCTTGTCCTCTTTGATGCGTGTTTTATCTTCCATAAAGCTAACTTGGTCTGTTTCAAGAATGTTACTGTGTTGTAATTGCGTAATTGTTTAATGCATAAAGCTCACCCACAGGGTCACTGAGTACAGACATTAGAGTTATGAACAATAAAGGTGTAGAGATTCTGCAGAAGTGCAACCATTAAAGAGGTTTAATTATTATTTCCATACTGTAGACAAGAGAGGCTCATATTGGGGAGAGGAAGGGCGGCCATGAGAGAAGATCTTGAGGGGATAGGTGGAACAGTTAAGAGGGGAGATTATGAGGGGACAGGAAATGAAGACAGGAGGGGTGAGAGAAGATTGTGAGGGGAGAGGTGAGGTGGCCATGAAGAGTGAGGGGAGATCATGAGCGAAGAGCAGGGCTGGCTGGCTGTGAGGGAAGATCATGAGGGGAGACCTGGGGTGGTTGTGAGTTGAGATCATGAGGGGATGGGGCAATTAGCCGTGAGGGGAGATAATGAGGTGAGACCAGGGGCAGCCATGGGCCATGAGGGGTAGGGATGGCAGCTATACAGTGTGGGCCACTCTAGCGGGGCAGATGAGGAGTGGCTGTAACTGGAGATCATGAGGTGGGGGATCTGTTTGCCGTTATAGTGACATGGTTTAGTGGTTGGTTTGACAATCCTGGGCTCGATGTTCTTAAAGGTCTTTTCCAACCTAGTTGATTCTATGGTTCTGTTTTGTTTTCTCACCTGATGCCAAGGATTGACCATCTGGGGATGGACATCTCAATGTTAGCTGACTCCCATAAACCTCCTCCAGGAATATCTGTGTATTGTGTGTTACACGTGACAGCCCTGAAACACAGTTTTCACCATTTTTTCCAGTCTTCAGGAAACCAAATCTTAAGGAGTGTAATAAGCCTAGAGTGGATTTGTTTTTAAACTGAGATCTCTCTAATATAATCATAACATATATGGCTAATGCACACAAAAATATGGATACACATATATAGACATTATTTTCACTTGCTGCAACTAAAGATTGTAAAGAGACTTCCTTTGTAAAGCACCTTAAGGTCTACTAGTGAAAACACTGTGTATGAGCTTGGTATTATCATCTTCTATTACTTTCTTAAAGACAGCCAAGGGCATGTAGGGTGTTAAATGGTGTTCTTGTATCAGAGACTAGTAAAAATGCAAATAAATAACTAAAACACTTTATATGGGTTTAATTACTTTTAGCCATTTGAACAATGTAATTCGTAATGGAAATGTTGATGAACTTCTGTTTTATCACCATTTGTTACTCTATAGAGAGCCTTAAATAGTAGGGGATTTAAATATTTACAATTAGATTTTGATAATTCATCTTGGGGTATGTGTATGTTCAGGAAATCTGACACTTGGAAAAGAGCATCGCTAAACAGGTAATGCTCAGCATTCCTCAGCTTCATGCTAAGCAGGCAGTTTCACTGATGTTTGATTGTGGTACTTGCTGTTCACAAGTATTGGTGCAGTTTGAGGTTATGCTAGATTGCACATTGTTTGCTATGTTTTTTAAAACTTGGTAAATAGACACAGGAAAGTATGATTTGAAGTTGTGTGTACATTCCCCATGACTCGGTGCAGCTAAATTTGGTAATGCAAATGTATCTGCTTTAGTTGATTGCATTTGTTTAGTTAATAACAGTTACAACAAGGTATCTGTGCACTGTTATTGAAAGCATTTGTGTAACAGACATTCAGTAGCAAAGTTTAGTTACTAAAATGGAAACTCATCAGCTAATTGACCCATACGGGTTAGGAATACCAAGAGAGAACAGTTTTGGAATGGTAGTCTTCTAAACTACATTTCTTGATTGTGCAGTTTATCATGTAGAAGGGCCTTCCATCACAAGGTTATTTTGGCACAGAGGTAATTATGGTGTGTATTCTGAAAGCATAGCAATGAATTGTTCTGTAGTTGTTGTGGAAATAGCTCTTTACTTAGCTTGAACAAAGGGACAATACAGGCTAGAATGGTATAAAATTGTAAGGAAGCCTATCTAATATCAATCTATCTTCTGACAACAGATGCTATCTTCGCAATACTTGAGATGGCATACAATGAATTTGTTTATCTCAGTGCTAACAAGCTGCTTCAGTGTTTTTTGTGGATTTCAAAAACACTGGTGAGGGCATGGAAGCTGTTTGTTCCTTTATATCTAAGTAGGAATGAGAATAAAACTAGACATGACTGAAATCCCATGCAATAATAAGTTCAATTTAGATTTGTATAGTGTTAGATTGCTTCTTTGAGAACTGTTTTCCATTCTGAAGTAGGTGATAATTAATGACATAACTGAAAACATCAGCCAACATCAAGGTTTTAATTCCATATGAATGGCACAGTTTTGACTATTTTAAAATTAACCGGCTATGGACCATGTATTCTTCACTCCAAATTATGATGGTTTTAAAATGAGCAGTCCACTTACTGTAATAGGGCCAATTTTATCCCTCATGCAACACCCAACAGAAGCCTGTTGGATTTACGTCATACCCTGATTTTAAGGTCTGGGCTTTTTGTTTTGAAAAAGAGTTTTATATTGCATTATCCTTCCTGGAGACGGCTGTATAGTTTTAGAGTATTATACAACTTCACTAAAGCCTTGAAAGCCAATGTCTGATCCCATTCCAGAGATTCATGCTTGCCAGCCTAATAAGAACATGGTCAATTATTTTCCTTTTAATCCCACTGGATTTCCCCAAGGGGTAAGGAAAAGAGTTACTTCATTGCCTGGCATGTCAGAATTTTGTAAATCCAGTGCTGCTATTTCAGTCCTGGTGTTCAAATAGAGTGGCAGAGCAAGTCTTGAAAGCCTTGTTTCCAGAGCAGCAGAGTGTATATGTCAGTCCCTAAAAACAAATTCTAACATTCAGCTGCACCTAGTGAATTTGTTCTATTGAAGAATGAAGAGAAATCTAGCCAAAAATGTACTTTTTAATTAGATTTCACAAATTTATGACATGCTTTTCCTGGATTCTAATCTCTAGGTTTCAAATATGTCATTACAAGGGCAAATCTGTATATGGTACATATAACATACTTTGTGTATCTATATGAACTCAGCTGCTCACAAAACATATATATAACTCTATAGTATATTCATTATCTAAGCTTGGCTGTGGTTCAGTTATAGAAGAGAAGTTTTAAAACATTTCTGAAAAAAAATAGATTGTGTCAGTGAAAGGTTGCTCAGTGGCCTTTTTCTTTTGAGCTTTTGAGCAAACCTGTCACCACGCTTCCTTTGCACCATTGGAAGTCTTTTTCCTGAAGTCTGGCTTCCGAAGTGCAGCCTACAACATCAGCTTTGGTAAAGGCTGGTGAAAATCCTCATACTTTGACATCTAAATAAATTAGACTGCTGTATGCATGAGCCCAGTGTATTGTGGTTACAGACACAGGGCACCCACAGCTCTGTTAAGAGGAGATCAAGATGATCCGTTCCCTCTTTGGATATTCTGATAAAATCTTAGCAAGACGATGGGTGTGCATGCTGTGAAAGTCTTGCTGCGGCTTCAGTTCCTGGAGAGCAGCGACTCACTGAAACCAATGGCTGTAATTTAGAATTTAGGGAACAGCAGCTCTATTTTCTTTTTTAAAGTGCTGAAAAAAAGCCTTAGATCCCACATTTTGTCATGACTTGCCCCTATGAATAAATAAATGTGTGATGTGAATGTTAGCACATCATCTTCCTTTTTCTGGTGTTAAAGTCCTCTTTGAGCTGTTCAGAATCCAGACTCTAAATATGCTTCTTAGGACTCAAGAAACAAGAATGGTAAAACATGACTTACCTGACTAGGTAAGATTACATTGACTAGGGAAGATTTCCTGCTGACATGAATTAAAATTCAGGATTTTCAAGGGTCATAGAAACTTCCTTGCTGTTGGGAGATGAGGTTTGGTTAGAAGCTTCCAAACCCCTTTGGTCCCCCAGTAGGAATGATGATGGACTGGGCCTGGTACTCCAGTTTGCTTAGTTGCCTGGGGGAAGAATGTTTTACTTAAAGTTTTTCACACACTGCACTATGGAAAAGAAAGCTGCTGATCTGTTTGGCAAATAACTAGAACCCTGGCCTGCATCTATTGCTATAGCCTCATTACAGTGAAATAAGCTATTTAAGTTAGCACAATAATTATCTTGCCCAAGAATGATAATAATAAAGTAGTAAGGTGGTTAAAATATAAGAACCTTAGTTAACTGCAACTGTTAATGACAGCAGGGAAGTTGTATCCATTGTATGTACTCTATACCAAATAATACATGTGGCTTCACTGTGTTTCTCAGTCTGGTTTTTCACTATGAAGTTCTAATGAAGCTTTTTAATTGAGTCTCAAACGGATTGTGGTTGCTGCATGGTCAAATGGCAACTAAGAAATAGCAGTTGCAGGTAGTTGTAAACTTGTATTTCATAGACTTTTGCATAGAAAACAGTGGCTTTTTTT
>NDXB01012203.1:128314-160955 GCA_002631895.1 Agapornis roseicollis | reverse complement strand
TTCATAGAGTTTTGGATAGAAAACAGTCAGAAGGTTTTTTTTTTTTTTTTTTTCCCATTTAGATTGGTTTCCAAAATCCAAGATTTTCTGTACAAACCAGTCCATTCTTCTGTAAAGCCTGTGTTTGCTTTAGTAAGTGAAATCGTACCCCTTTGTATGTATGAAACTTTGGTATGTGAGGTAATGCCCACACCCCAAACAGGCTTTAAACTGTTAATGATCTGCCATCTGCTGGCCTGACTTGTTTGAGCTGTTGCATTTTTACTTTACACTGCTGTAATTCTGCTGAAGTAAAAGACTTTAATATTCTCCTTGTGGTTAATGAGGTTGGTGTGGGTATAGCGTCTGGTCCACTTCTGTCCCAGCTGTTATCATGGTGATCCAGGCTAGACCTGTGATCAGTCAGGCCACTTGAGAATCAACAGGGAACTTCCTTTTGCTGAAGGAACGAAAACTGCACTAACCTTATTGTGGATGAAATTTCCCTTTAGCTACTCCCATTTTTAATAAATGATGGTCAGAGATTGTGTTGCCTCTTGGGCATTACTAAGATGGCTGATAATCCACTTCTTCCCAAAGCTGTCATGTATTACTCCTATTTATACCTAAAAAAGCATTGCAGTAAGTGCTGAATAATTGAGATTTGTTTATCTTGCTCTCCTGTCCTTCTCAGTTCTTCCTAACAGCCCAAAGGCATGGCAGGTTTGCAGACTGATTCAGTTCTTCATTTCTGCAAGGCACTAAGATACATTGCACAGCACCCAATCATGTGTTAGTCCAGAGTGACATCTTATCTAACACTGGGATCATTTAAACCAGAAGGAAAGAGATCAATATGATAGAATGGCTGTGCTTTTAATCAAATATTGTGGGAGCATGGCTTGTATACCAGTGGTGTAAGTAGAAGTGTAGGTTAGATGTGGGAACTGCAGCAGAACTGAGGGACTGTCCTTGAATATACATGCTGTGAATATAAATATTGCAGGCAATTAACAGAGCACAATTTGAGAATTTTCACTGCTCACATTTAAAAGATTAAAAAAAAAAATAAATCCCTGCAGTGATTTCTTTGTTTTGTTTTTTAAGAGTGAACTGCAGCAGGGACATCAGAACTCAGCATTCATGCTGGATACTGTGTTCTGTTGTCAGAAGTGCCTTACAAATGCAGACAAACTAATTCCTGTAACACTCTTTGAGGTAAATAAGTACTGCCATGGATAGGCTTAGGTAAAAATGGGTGGAAAATTATGTCAGTATGTCGACCTATGTAACTTAACTGTGTGACCAAATCACATCAAATGGGAAGATATTTTGTGATACGTATATGATTATTTCATTATACCTGGAATGCCATTCAGCCCTAGAAATTTTTATCAGCTGGATGGCTCTAGAACTGGGAATACAGCTAGTCTGCTACAGCAAAGATGTACTTTTATTTGTCCACACTGGTGCTTTCTCTCCCTCAGAGAAAGAAGATTAATATGTGAACACTTGAAAATCAATACCTCCTGCTCCTGCAACTTCCTTTAGAATTAGGACTTGGATACAGAATTCTAATAATTTAACAAACTGGCAGCGAGTATCTGATGAAGCTGCCTGCACTTTCTTTTCCTGGCCAGTGGTGAATTCCACTGGCGTACGGAAATAGCAAATGAGGTAAGAAGGAATTATATGAAATCAATTGCATTAATTTTATCTGCCAAGGAAGTAGAAAGACGCAAGAGATACAAATAGAACATGCTGTACTCTCACATTCTGTTGGCATAATGACTTCGTCACTTCTCCTGGAAGCTGTTACAAATATTGCTGCCCAGAAGCCATGCTGTTTTACATGGAGGGGGCTATAATAAGTTCCCTGCAGGAAAGGACAAAGCCCACCTCTGCTTGGCACATGAAGCTTTTTACTGTATGCATCGCAGCAAATGTGAATACTGGAATCTGTCTGTCTTGATAATCTCCTTTATAATTCAGTTTTGTTTCTTTAGGAAAGATATCTATTTGGCAATTTTCAACAAATCATTTTTTTGCAAGCATAGATAAAAATGATTATAGATTACATGGATAAAAAAAAGTAATTGTTTTAGCAGAATCATCCTGTACTCTTGATAAATTACTTAGACTGTCTCATAAGAGTCAGTTTTCTCTTTTACTGACATCTCATTCTTCATATGCCGGGAAAATATCCTAGTCATTTTCTTAACAGTGTGCAATTATCCTTTAATTTCTACCTTAGCCTTTACTATCGTGAATGTGTCTTCATTTTCATTTTGTTGTCCTTTCAGTCTTCTCACTGTTGAATATTTTATTGCTCCCAAAGCCTCTTTCAGAAGCTTGGTTAGTCTTTGCAAATAGCCCTCATAAATGTTGACCCTTTTTAATGTTAGTGTATTTATTGTTGGTTGTGGAATGTATGAGCCTAGGACACTCAATTTTCCCCCCACTTCTCCTGCTTCACTTAATTACTTCCCACGCAATTTTGACTTTTTTGGGGAAAATTGCTGTGTGACGCTTGCTGTGTTTCTCCTGCAGTCCTCACTTTTCTCTGAGGGTTAATTTTCAGAATGTAATCTCCAATTAGTGCTCATATCCATGTCACTGAGATGTGATGCAAGTTGTTTTGCTTAGTCCATTATTCCTTTGATTTAAAGTGTATGATTCTTATTTCCACAAACTCTGTTTTAGAAAGACCTGGCAATATGAGGGCGATTTACATTACTATTCAAACTGTTGTCATAAACTGTTGCTAAATATAAAAATTTGACCCTGGACGTTTTGGGTTGTGTCCAGACAATCACAATGTTCCTGTTCATAGCAGTTTGTTGTTCAACTTTGAGATTTTCAGTTAATCATCTCAGCATGGCGGTTCTTCTTCTTCTGCAGTGTGCATGAAATAAATGTTATGGTTCATTCTGATTCTTTGTATCCCTTACATTTTAAACTATTCACACCAGTTGTATTAGTCTTTAAGGACCTTTAATGTCAGCAGTATCCTGAAATCCTTTATTCTTTGAGTAGAGTTCAGTATTCCTACTGCTCAGTTTAGCCATTGTTTCCTCCAAACTTACCTGGTTTCTCTGTGAAATCAATGTTCATTTTTTTGAACCCCAGAGGTATTGCTGGTGTTTCATTGCATCTGCTTTGTGCATTTATTTCTAGATGTCAGTTATGATACAAAAGTAAAAATTCCAGAGGGAAGTCTGGCTTCCATCACCAGGTGTGCTGTAGTCTATCATTTATTTGGCATCATTTATTTGGCATAACTTCCTCCATTTTTGACATAGAAAGCAATTGGCGCTAGTCAATCAAAATTCTGTCAGTGCGACTGTGTACACATACCTGGCTTCTGCTTTTAGTCCATCCAGTCACATATTTCAGATTCTCTTGCTCTCATAATCACTTCTCAAAATCTCAGCTAAGAAGTCTCTGTTCACCTGAATAATAGTGACACCTTAGAGTGTCCTTCTCAGATTGTTAAATGAGCAGAGATCTTACCTAGTAGCTTTACTGGCCTCATAGCTAAACATAAGAACTCACTTGACAAACAAGTGTTTTCCTCTATTTCTTATCTTTAATACTCAGCCCGTTCAACAAAAATGATTCAATTATATCTACAGATGTCGCATTGAAGCCATTGCCAGTCATAATCCAGTTAAATCCAGTGTTCTCTGCTTTGAGATTGCTAATTTAAGATTTCTTTTGAGAATACTTTCCAGCTCCCCATTTATCTTTAATTTTTGAGCCTGCTTTAATGAAGTCAAGCACCAAAGATGGGATAAAGCCCTGAGTAATCTGTTCTGACCTCAACTTGCTCAGACAGGAGGTTGAACTAAATGAAGTCTTTTCCAACCTAAATTATCCTATGATCCTACGACTACTAAATGGCTTTAGTAAAAGAGATACCATGTCTTAACTGTTCTACAGCATGAGTGGCTTACAATGAGGGAAGTATTTTGAATAAGCCAATACTAGAGGCAGGTTGTTAGGAGAAGGAACATGCCTTTCCATTGATGAGACATATTGCAGTTATGGTTGAGCTCGGCATTAATAAGCAGGTTTTTTCTGTATACAAAGTTGTGTGTTCCAGTTTTAAATTCACAAACAATTGCATAGGGCAGAGAAACCTTTATTGTGAGCGTTGTGCTTTTCTAGCCTTTCTGTATGCCTTGATATATCAAATGGGTAAGTATTTACAGTGCAGCACATAAGCAGCAGCCTGGGGAGGCTGAAGTAGTTTTTCTTTCATCACAGTCCTGAATTGACACATAGTAGGAGCATTCAGAAATTACAGCAGTTTCCCAAATTATATAGGTACATATAATTTTTCAGTGATACCCACTCTCCCCTCAAGATGTCTGAGCTCTGGCATATTTTGGTCTTAGAGATGCATCCTCCAGAGATACAGGTGTGGCATCTTAAGTTCCTGCACTGAGATCCTGCCTTACTTACAGCAAACACTTTTACTGTTTTTTCTTCACTACTGAGGAAGCATGTGTCTCACTGTGCTCTCAGTCAAACATATGGCTGCCAATTTTAAGCTATCTGTGGAAATATGATCTTGTTACTCTTTGTGCGTATTTGAAAATATTCTTCCAAATAGCTGTTATTTGGTGTGCTGCAACAGTTTTCCATTTCCCTTGTAATTTATTTCTTTTTTAAGCATAACTATAGAGTAAGGGTTTCTTTAAGAAATGTGTTTTAAGCCTGGTTCTGTCTCTCTAAGCCCTGGTAGAATTGCTCTTGGGCTCCATATTGAACACCCTTCATCTCTAGCTCTATTTGTATTTGCATACTCCCAGCCTGAGCTCACTTCCTTTAAACTCCAGCTGAAAGTTCTTCTTTGTATAATGGCCACATTTTGTATTCTGGTATGTGTCTATTTATAAAGACTCAATTAAAAATACACACATGACAATAACCATGAACCCATAAAGGATCATTCTTTTATGCACATATTTTGAAGTTCCCAGTATGTTATCTTGAGATGTTTTCCACAGTTAAGTTTGAAGCTGAAGTAAAATCTCCACTGCATTTAAAATGCATCTAGAGGAACAATTGATAAAAGTGATGTCCCAGCTGTGCAGCATCTTACATTATGTCCCCAGTGAAGTTAATACTTTCTACTGGTAGTAACACATAGGAATATTTTGTGCCTTGTGTATTCTGTGCCTTTTTTAATTCAGGCTACAGTGAAAATCCTTTGTTAGCACTGAAGATTTCTACTGAAATTCAGGAGATACTTTTGGAAGAATTGTATTGCTCTTTCTCAGGACTGAGGAACCTCAAAAACCCTACACATGTATTTGTGACTGAAACAGTAACTTATTGACTCACTAACATACTGGATGCTCATATGGAACCATGACAAAGTCTTTTCCTTTTGCTTTATTAGGAACCTATTATGGTGTTAAGCACAATGGCCCCTTTTAGGAGAGCAAATTTCATACTGTGTTGTTCTTGATATAATGAGTTGCTGCCTTTGAACTTGTTTTATGTGTGTTAATTTAGTGGGTTTTCATTTCTTTTCTGCCAGACCTGAGAAAGTTAGAAATCCAGTCACAAGAAACTTAGCAGATGTTGTATTTTATTTCTTCCACTTAAAAGACTGCTTGTGACCACATCCTGAGGGATGTGCCATTTCATTAAAATCTGTCCTCTTCTCAGAAATTCCAGAAAATTTACTCTGCCTTTGAGATGTACACATTCTGTATTTAATAAAATAGGCTGGGACTAGTCCTTTTAATGGGTATAAATGCTTGAAAGCTCCTAAATCAAGAGGAGATAGGATGGAGATCATGATCTAAGTTGGCTTCATTTGCAGAATTGTGTAGTGTATAAAACCTGTACCTTTTGTTTAGCTGTTGGGTAGCAGTTCAAGAGAATGTGTTAAGGTATAAGTCTTACAAACCATGGATTAGTACAGCTTTATTTTCTTTGAAATGCCTTCCAGATAGCAAGTGATGAAGTAAATTTGCAGACATTATTGGTCTTACTTCGCAAGATACTTCAATACATGCTTACTTCTAAGTCTCTCAAAAAATTGAAGTGAAGGATGTGCATAAGAATGGGATTTTCAATCCCAGCCAAGCTGACCTAATTTTGGAAACCAGTGGAAGCTTCAGCATCAATTTTAAAGCAAATGTTAAGGATTCAGTACAAGTAGTATTGTTCCTCAACTAAAAAGGAATTTGGACATACAGTTGCATTGTTTGCTGAAGTGGATTTATTTTGTTATGGTTATTGCTACTATTTATAAAGCTGTAGCAGCTCAGCTGGGAACAGGCCCTAATGCAGATTCATCCAGTCTATTGGTTGCTAACCAGATTCTTTCTCAGAATCATTCTGCTGAAACTACATAAATGCGAGAGTCATAAGGGAAGTAACCCTAATTTTTGTGCCAATAATCATAAATGCTAGTGTATTTGAATAGCTGAGGGGAAAATCTGCTAACCCTATTTTTAACCATGCACATTACAGCATCTCCTGATGACAACTGAGTGTTCTTATACTGAGTCAAGCAGCTTGTACCAATTTTAGTTTTAAGTTTTGAGTATTGTATGTTGGAATCCTGGAGAGCGTCTGTGTGTGATTCTTGTGTTCTTTATATCCATATGTAGCAACAATATGATTGCCAATCCTTTAAAAATAGTATAATAAATAATGGTGATAAACTATATAATAATTTAAGCCAAGTAGAAAATTCTTTAGCTAAATAATTTGTGCAATAAATTAAGACATTAAGGGCCATTACATTGTGATCCTTGGAGTGCTTTTGCAATGTAAATAACATGGGGAGGAAGAGTTTCTATGATCTAGGAATCTGAAAATGTAGTGTCATGACATAAATGTGGCTATTTGCATACCTCAGGCTTTACTTGGAAGAGCGTGAGGAAGGTGGATACTGGACATGGTAGGAAACATGGTAAACCATTAAAATTTTGGGACAGCCTATTCAAGGTAAATCACCTTGTGGAGTTCCTTTCCCCGAGTGATTAACAAGAGGGTGCTAACTGCTCTTACCTCAAGGAGAAAGGAGGAAATATAGAAAGTTTGTAATGAGAGTGTGGAGGGGGAACAGCAAGGAGAGTTTCTTTGAAATGGAAACCTCAGATGCAGTGTTCCAATGTCAAGTGATTCTGAACCAGAAGCCTGTTGAAATTGGCATATTCCCCTGACACTTGGCTTTGACCAGGTGTGTAATGACACTGACCTCCCTTGTAAAGCAATTTGAGGTCTACTGATGAAAAGTTCTGTACAACTGGTATATGCTGTTAAAGAAATCTGAGAAAAAAATCATAAGACTGGGATTATACAAAGAATTTATTTACATGAAAAAGTTGTATTCCTCTGCTTTTCTAGTTTGCTATATGCATAATGTGTATTTCGTTGTGAGTCTCTCTCACTTTTTGTATCTCATTTGAGCCTTGGCAAGAAAATGAGGCATTGATGAGTAATAGTGCAGAATGTTAGTAGGTTACTAAATGAATCTGTTGAAGGAGGTGCTGTTCTTTACAGGATACTGTACTTTGGCTAGTCTTAACAGTGTAAGAAATGAGAGATTTACCTGGGAAGGGCTGTCTGGCAACTGTAAACTGCTGATGTACTGTCTGCAAAACTGTCTCAAGTCCCCTGCCATATGTGGAGAAGGCAGAAAATTAGAAAGGCTTTGTATACTTGTGCCACGTACTTGTACAAAGTAGGGAGTTTGTCTTCACTTGGTGAGGACGATTTGGGATAGGCCTGTAGTTTGTATGAATCAGTCTCACTATAGACTTCAGCATTTTCTTCCTGACAGTCAAGTCTGGAAGTATTCTGATTTCCAGTTTTGTTACAACGCAACTGTGCTGCCAACTTCATTGGAGTTTCTCCTGAGTAGCTCTGGTGTTCAGTGATTCAGAGGTCTCATTTGGGAAGTAGACCTGAGTTCTGCCAGTTTTGTTTCATAAGGCTGTGACAAAATAATGTTCAGTTGCTGCTCATCCTTATTATCTTGGTTAAAATTCAACCCAATATAGTAGCACTGTGCGGGTTTACTGTTCCATTGCAATTTGCTATAGTCACTCTTGTAACCATGCCTGGTTTTAATTCCAGATGTCAGGAATATGTACACACAGTATACCCATTTTTAACTAAAAAGTTAACTAAAAATTGTGTTGGTTTTCTTTTGGGTTTTGTTTGGTTGGTTTTTTTGTTTGTTTTTTGTTTTTCTCAAACCAATTTATATAGTGCTATGGAAGGATTGTAGTGATAGAAAAAATCATGCTTTCCTTGGTAAACATAAACACATTTTCTGTCCCAGCAGTAGAAATAAACTGGTGGGAATAAATTCCATAACTTGTGGACTATCAGTATTCAACATTATCACCTCAGATTTATTTGCTGCACATATATCCCTTTTCCCTTTTTCAAGCACCAAGTTTTCTTACCCATGCATCTCTTCTGCATTAACAGAGAGCCAAAAGTAAGAGCGTGATATGTTTTTAATAGACTGTGTTCTCTCGGGCAAATTATTGCTGGACCTGGATATAAAGCTGAAGCAGCTACTTTGAGGACTTCTTCCAAGGCTCCTAAATAATACTAATGTCCAAGCTTTCCAGAATACTCAGATTTTCCACCTGTGTAAATTCATTTGCTGTTTGGCAGTTCCACCAATCATGTACGTAAGGGGGTACATTTTTTAGGACTCAGTTATTCTGGCTAAAGGCTCAGAACCATCCATGTGTTTCCGCTTGTGAAAAGTACATCTGCTCCTGTGTATCAGTGTTGCTGGGCGAGTCTATGAATACACATGGAA
Organism: Agapornis roseicollis; assembly: GCA_002631895.1. NCBI lineage: Eukaryota > Metazoa > Chordata > Aves > Psittaciformes > Psittacidae > Agapornis > Agapornis roseicollis. The sequence continues at coordinate 152,164 of NDXB01012203.1, read as the reverse complement.
TCTGACAAACTGACTTGCGTTTTACAAATGCAGAGTTCTGAGAATGTAAAACCAGAATATTTTTCCTAATTCTGTGATTGAGTTTGGCCAGTCTGTATTCCGTCTCTTTAATACCTTTTCTAATTCCACCTATTTAATGGGTTTTGTTTACCCATTCCCTTCCAGTGTGACTATTGAGAGGAAGTGGAGTCTCATGGTTTTGTTATTTAGATTTTATTTACCTTTCTACCTCAACTGCATAATTATCACCAGCTGGTTTTGCACCTTTCTATACGTCAAAATTGGAAGTACTTTCTCATTAATAACTTTACCTGACAGTTCAATTTAGACTTTGTTTATACCATAATTCATCAAAGCTGGGAGATTCTTAAGGCTCCTGAAGAATTGCTTGGGATGTAGGTAGTTTGATGGTACACACTATGATACATATCTTCCACTTTGTAGTGGTAAGACATGTTGTTAATATGGGGTGAAAGTTGAAAGGAAGTTGTCCGGGAGCTGGCTCACTCCTGCTGTCACATACTGAATTATCTATCCCTTCTGAGAGCAATGTCAGTTATTACAGTTGGTTTCTCCACCCTGGAATCTAGGTTAGCCATTATGAGAAGAGATGAAAAGTGACAAATTTATTGGCAACTTAGCTGCTTTCTAGGATCTGTACTGAGACCACCAACTCATTTACAGTAGGCCTCCAAAGAGCTATTAAATGAAAATGAGTTTTGGTCATTGTTGACCTGAGGCTAAATTCTACTGTTGCTGAAACTAAACTGAAAACCTCCCTGTCCTCATCCTAACCATCAGAACAAACCATCCTCTAGAAATAATTGTTGATACAGGTAATTTTTTCTCCCCTTCAGAAAGTTGAAAAAGCAGTCATGTATCCAGATGTGTCACAAGAAGGCTATAGCCTACCTTTCTTTATGTATTTTTTTTTAAGTCCAGTACTCCAAAACTAATCAGATAAATGAGACTCTTTAATGGCTGATGATTGGATGAAAGCTTCACTGATTAAAGACCAAAACTGACAGAGTATCAATCACTGCTGGGTTTGATTAAGTATCTCACTAATCTCTGTCACTGTATAATGACTATCCTGGCAAACAGTCTGATTGCTGCAGGCAAATCATTTACATTAATCAGGTAAAGTAAGAAAGGTACTGATGTACTTTGCTGCTCAAGAAAAAATGCTGGATGTCTCTTGCTGAAAGAGCTTGATGGACAACACACCTTTATAGAGGACAACCCTAACTGAACTAGATTTAATGCTCTGTATTCTAAAAGCTGCTCTTAAAAGTAGAAACTTTTGCTCTCACTGACCCAGATCCAGATTTCTTAAACTTTCCATAAGCAATTCATCAGCTAGTCAAATTTACTAGAGAAGAAATTCCTAATCTTATGCAGCAGTTAACCTGAAATAACCACAAACTAACAGGTATTGGACTTAAGGAAGGGACCTTTGTTCTTCTGACCAGGCCAAAGAAACACTAGATCTTGTCTCCTAAATAAATGTCTTTGTTGTTTAATAATATTTGGGGATTGCTTGTTATTTGAGGATGGGGAAGTAAGAGTCTTTGTAGTGAGTTGTAGGCTGGAGTCATGGCTTTATTTTAACAACTACTGTGGCTCTTCAGGGAAGCCTCTGGATTTCTTTGAAGGCATCTAGCTATCACTTAGTACTGGTAGCATCCCCAAACACATGCTTCTCTGCAGCAAAAACCTCTTGGAGCTTAGATGCAAGTAAGGAAGCCAGTGTCTTGTAACTGCTGAAATGGTCAACCTTGCTAAAGAAATAATTCACAAACAATTCCCATGTGACTTTCAAACCAGTGTTTCTTTTAGTCAGTCTGGTAGCTCTTTGCAGGGCTTTGTCTTGAAGCTTTGCAGAGGAAGCAGCTGAGGATAATATTTGGGAAATGTGCAGCCTCATCAAGCCCAGGAGCCTACTGTAATGCATTCGTTCTTCCGTGATGTGAAACTCAACCAGATTTGTGGCAGGGTCTTGAATGCAAATCTCCCACGTGGCAGGACAGTGCCCTGCTGGCAGGCTTTTGGGTACTCTAGGAGTAAGGGCATCCTTTTGAGGCTGTTTCATCTAATGAAAGTAGCTACAATATATGCAGAGTACAAGAGGGGCTTTTAGCCTGTTGACTTTGAGGCTGAAGTCTGAAAGGGTTGACTGAAGTAATTCAGTACCAAGTGAAATGAACTGAAGTCTCCCATTCCTTAAATAAGGCATCCTAAAAATTGGCTGTCCATCTTCAGGTCATGGAAGAGATAAGCTGTGGTGGCTAACTGTGAAAGGGCAGATAAATAAATGGGATGTGAGCACATAATTCATTGCTGTTGAAGTGCCATTGAAATCAATGTTACCTGGGAATGAATTCAGCCTGATGTTAATAAAGCTATCAGCAGAGGTGGGAAAATAACATTTTTCTTTTTGCTCATGGTTGACTGAAATCTTTCTGCTGTCATATAATGGGTAATTGTAAGAAGCTGTGTATAGCAGTGGTGCAGTAGAAATAATAAATAACTTCTGCACAAAGGATATATGGTCAAAGACTCTGAGTACACAGCAGCTTATTTGAAACAGCAATATATTACTAGTCTTTAAATTAACAACGTAAGAAAAATGAACTCTATTTATCATGTAACTTACCTATCTGAAGTATAATATGTATCAGGCCTTTGTATTACTCAGTGAACATTATAAACAAAGCGGAGATGGCTTGTCAATAGTATTAAAGCAAGGCAAAAAAGATTTTGGAGAAACTGAAATTTACAATGCATAAACCTTGGTTTCCGTCACTGCAGAAGCCTGCCTGAACGGAATTAAGTGCCCAATATTCAGGCACAGTTGCTGTAATTTTATGTGCCTGTTAGACACTTACTCATGTAAATGGATGGGCAGTGTCCAATTAGTCTGTGCAAATCAATAGTCTATTTCTGTGTCCAATTACAGTAATGTAACCCTCTGCTTTCAAAAATACCAAAATCATTTTTAAAGGCAGAGAAAGTTTGGAAGAATGAGAAGCCAGAAATGTGGAACTGGTCTCTAAATGTCAGCTTTTCAATTATATTAGCTATAATAATGTGGGGTTTATTTGGGATATGTTTTGGTAGGCATACACAGATGTGAGCAAAGCACAAATTTGGTCTCTTTGAAGAATAAGAACATGTCTTCATCCTCTCCCCACACCACCATGTTCTCCTTCCAGAATATATAAATAAGTTCAGAACATTCAGATTTCTAGTTAGCTTGGAAAAGACCCAGTAACAAAAGTGAAGCATTCAGGAAATACTCATGAAACATTCAGAAGCATTACTTTGGAGTATTTTGGTAAATCTTTTTTACCTTATCTTGCACTTCTTGAAATATATTATGACTCTAAAGGAATATGATAGTAAGACCTGGAAATTAGTAAGTGTAGCCTAAAAGCTGTGCTACACAGACAGTTTTTCTTCTGCTTTGAAAAGATGTTTATCCAGCTATTCATGGCAGGTAGAGCACAGGGCAAGAGGTAAGTCTAGATGGGCACTAAAGGATGAGAACTCAGAGGTATGAGCCAAGCCTTTAGTAGTCCATGTTCATTTTGTTCCATTTCCATTCAGTGTTTTTCAGTGTGTCAAGAAAAGAGGATGTTGTTAATACTGTTTGTTGATTCACTTATAATAATATGTCACAAGAGCAGGGAAATACCAGTGATTATATAGTCATGAGATAACATACTGTTACACAAGTGATTCTAGCAGGAATAGAAAATGCAGCAGACATCCATTGTTCTAAAAGTCTCCCTTTTGATGAGAAATATTCAGTAAAAATAGGAAAATACATTAAAAGAATGTTGTTGAGATTTTAATGGTTTTCCCTTACTGGAGAGTGCTGAAAGACTTAAGGGATAATGGTTGGGTATGTTGATATATGTGAAACTAAATCAGAAGCAACAATCCAATTCTTTAAAGACAAGATGGGCCAGAATTGTCATTTAAGTTTGTGCCTTCCTTGGGCAGTGAACAGCAAAGATGTATTTTAACAAATAGAATATGAATGTAAAATGATGACTCTGCAAACCCCACAACTGTGTAACTGCCTCTTCCACTCACTTCCGTAACATTTTGTGTGTTTCCCTTTGGTGTTTTCTGTTTGACCTGCGGAAGTCCCCCTAATCTCTTAAGGCAATTGGAACATGGGAATTTCAAGGCCGGCTGAAACTGGAGGTGTATCTAACCAGAAATAGCATTTCTAGCAATACCCACATCCTATTGGCCCTTAGCTCTCAGTACTAAGCATAAGAGGAGGTGGCTTGCAAAACTTCTCTGGGAAAATGAATCTAAATCAAAACTGTACAGAAATACTCAGTTTTAAAAACCCTAGATATAGATGGAAAGGACATACTGAAGTGGTGTGAATTCTTATTTCTGACTGAAATCCTGCACCTAAATTAGAAAAGCCTTCTTCAAAGCGTCAAGGGTTTCTGTTTTTTCCTGTGCCCTTAGCTCCACTAGAGATACGTATCTAGCATTTAAACATGTTACACAGAATAGAATTAATTTTTATCTGGACGTCCTTTAATACTGTGATAGTCTTATTTTACATCCCTGACATTACTCTCTAAACATGCACTAGCTACCTTACAGTAGCTTTGCAACCTGCCAGCTTTGACTTATTAAGCAAATATCCAACAGAGTATAAATAGAACGGGTGTTCAGTAGTGGGGGCGTCCAAGTTCTTCACACATGCAGGACACATTCTGACTTTCTGCTTTTGTAAGAAGACAGAAGTCTGTAAATCGGTGCCTTATATGCATATTCTACACCAGGGGTGTTTCTCACTTGTCATTAAAGCTCAAAAAACCCATTGCCTTGAGCTTTTTGCCACCTTCTGTCTCCAGTTATATCCCTATACTGCTTGATAAATTAAAAGAGTTTTCAGAAGATGTCCTGAATTATGGATGAATATTCATGGCCACTTGAAGTTTAATTCTCAGTTATAAAGCGGAAAAAACTAGTGTGGGTTTTGTCAAAACCCTCCAGCCATGAGAAATGTTTCAGGGGATCTGCATAGAAGAGAGCAGGGCCAATGTAATCCAAGGAATTCATTATCTCTGGCCATAATAGTTGACTCATTCTATCCACCTTCAAGGGTCCCAAAACAGCGCTCTGCAGAGGAACTGCTCAGTGGTCTGTACACCGACTCCTCTGCTTGGTGCAAAACAACACAGTACCTGTGTTTGTACAAAACTGCTTGTTGCAGTGGGTTTGGTTTATTTCTTCATGAGAGAGGGCTACTGAAAATAAAAAGGATAAAGACTTTCCTTTCTTTCTGGAAGGTTTTCATACCCACAGTCCTTACACGCAGGGATGGTACCTACTGCACTTGTAAAACAAAATAATGAGCCAAGTTCATTCTCTGAGCTAGGCAGGTCATCGCTGCAATAAAATGTCATTGGGTTTTATTTTTTTTTTAATACAGGTGAATGCTAATTCTAATATCTGTTTATCTGTTTTGTTATTTATTCCTGGATTAAGTACTTCAAGGAGACAAAGCTTGACAGATTCCTTATAAGAGATGCCCTTAAATCACGCTATCGCTACACATTTTGCAGAGCTTTTGAGCCTGCGAAAGGATTTTAGAGAAAGCTTTCCAGAAAACTGATATTGATTTGGTTTTGCTGATAACCGTGAAATTATTTACCCATCTTCTGTGTAATGTTACTCAGTTGTTTTGTCAGTTCTGTTTCTGGTTTAGTGGTACATAAGCAAAAGTGAAGACAAATAAGAAAATCCTGCAGGGCATCAGCAAATCTCCAGCAATTTTCCATATGTGTGTCCTTGTCTATCACCATTCCATAGTGAATTCAGTGTAGTTTATTCTTCAAAGTACTTTGCAACTAATATACTGAACACTTCCATATGGGCAATTTCTACAGAGTAATTCAGGTCTTGTCAGTTCATGCCATGGGTAATCTGATGGTAATATCACTGCTCTCTTGTGTCTTACATGTTTCTGTCTCCCTGCTCAGCACTGTCATTTTGTAAAGACTCAGGATTTTGCAATTCTGACTTGAGTAAGAACAACCTGAATTACTTGTGTAGAAGCAAGTAGTAGCAAGAGATTTCTCAAATGCATCATTTCAGCTTTGGGGATTTCTATTGTTGAATCTGAAGTAACTCTTTCTGTCACCTGTTGTTACCTTTATGGTAGAAAGTAACCCTTTCTGTCACCGTTACATTGAGATGTAATTGCAATCAGTAGCCATACATTAAAGGTGTGTGTATTTATGACATTAATACAGTAGGTTTGAAATGTTACATCAGATGACACTGTAGCTGCCCCTTTCCAGGCCAAACAGTATGTTTTGGAAGCCAAACAACATGCATCTTGGAAGTGCATTTTTTAGCTGGATGTAACATCTGTTGTTAACTTCTTTAACTTTCCGTTTCATTTAGTCAAATAACTGGTTTGAAAATCCCCTCTATCTTCTGCTGTACAGAACTCTTGACAGCAGTCTTACTCTTTCTTTTACCAGTCACACCTATCCACAAATTCTTGACTCTTTGTGGGATCTTGTTCCTCATGTACCAGGAGAAGGGAAGCAAAATTTGGGGTGCCTTTGGTTTGTTGGGTTCTTTTGGGATTTGGTGGTTTTTTTGATTTTACTCAGTGTCACTACTTGAGATTTGTAGTGAATTTTTTTCTTTGAAATTACAGAAGTAATAAGGAATTTTTAAATGTGTATTAGCTGTTAGGGAAATGATGGTTTGGGAATTGGTGAATGGAGACAAAATTCCATTGAAATACAAAACCTCAAGAAAATGAGGGTGATGATTCTAGAAATGCATATAATTCTGTGGTTGGCAGTGCAAGTGAGTGTCTAACTTAAGCTCTGAAGTTTCAGTGTGGGAGCCTGCTTTGTGATGATAGAAAAAATGAATCTAGATGTTAAAGTTCTCAGAATTTAGTGATTTGTGTTTGATCACTTGAACTTTCTGGACCTAGTAATGGATTTCCCAGGCAGATCCTGTTAGGGGCCCTGAAATCCATCTACAGGTGCAAGGCTTATACAGTTTGGTATGGGACCAGTATAGTTCCTAGGTCTGGATTGATGGAAGTTCTTGCAATCATTCCCATTGCAGTGCAAAGTTTCTTGAGTCACCAGTTCTGGAAATGCATCTCTTAATTTATTTGCATAGGATAACTAAGAGGTCTGTTAAGTGCCTGAGGTGAGTATCTGACTTCTGGTATTTTTGTGAATTTCAAAGATACAAACTTCAATGACTTGGTTAAATCTCCACTAATTAGTTGGAGTTCAGTTATTATATATTTTCCTCTAGCAATTAGGAGACATATATCGGTGCCAGTGTCAAAAACTGGATAGAAGCCAGTTCAGGGCTCATTATCTCACGAGAAATCCTTGGTTGTTAATCAGCATTCGATAAAGATTAGACGGTTCCCTGCTGGCAGTTGGCTATTAAATTCCATTTATACTGTTGCCCCATAAATACTATAAATTCTCTTTCATTATCAGACTGTTCACAGAATCCTTTGAAAACAGAAGTTTCATTTGAGGATGACTGAACAAAATAGAATCTAATTAGGCTAGAAGACCCCAAACCACCATAATTTCCCACTGTGTAATAATGCCAGAGTGATGCTTTTGAAGCTGTTCTGCTACAGTATTTCCAAATAAATGTGTGTCATTAAATTAGGAGGGCTTAGCAGGCTGGCATGCATGATAGTTCTGGTCTAAAGGGCAAAGATTTATAGATGTCTATGAAGAGAGCTGGGAGTTTGGAAGTTAAATTGTACCCATGGTGCACTGCTGCATTTGAAACACCCATTGCACTTTACAGCAGTTTTAGAAGAAAATCAGTTTTCCAGCAGTGCAGCTACTTGGAAGCTTTCACACAGAGAAACTGGAGGGATATGGTCCCTTTATGAAGGTTCTGTAGGGTTCATTATTGGTACTGTATTGTATATAGACAGCTAAGAACACCTGATACTTCTTCTAGTTACACTATAAGCTTGGGAAGGATAAAAAAATTTAACTTCTTCCTATTACTTGTGTATGTAAGAATAAGCTTGCAGAAAAAGGTATTCATGTTTCTAAACAAGGGGTGTGTTTCTGAAGTAGTTAGGCTGGGGTTCCGTCAAATGTCATGCCTCTGTTGGTCTTCAACATTGTCTGTAGCCATAGCTTTCTGTAGTATTTGAAAGAATTTCTGGAGATCACAAGTAACTGAGTGTATTTCCTTGGTATTCACAGCAGTGGCAATGCTGGGTCTCCTTGTCACTTATTTGTCAATGATAATCAAACACGTGGTGCTGGTATCATAAAATCTTCTGTGAAACAAATAGATTTGTGCTAATGCCATTAATATTTATTTTCTTCTTTTGCTCTTCTCTGATTACTCTCCAGTCCATCCTTGGATCCACTTTCTACAGTTTGACCCTCTGGAACTTTACGACTGTTGGAAAATTCTCTGACTCTTGATCTCAGTATAGACACCTTTTGAATGCAGATGAACATTTGGTAGCCACAGCACTGATACTTGATTTCACTGAGGGAAATATTTACTTGTTCTTCATAAAGGCATTTGTTAATGTGCTGATAAATCTTTCTGTTTGCAGCCACTGGCTGATGTATAACAGCAGATCTGTCTTGGGAAATTATACACTGCTACAGAGAATGACTAGCCTGGTAACATAAATGCTGTGAAAACCACCCTGTATCCAGGTGCTGCAGTCCCCCAGTAGCTCCTGGTCTGACCCACAGGATTGATTTTGTTCCTTCTTAATAGCAACCTTGAAACAAACAGTCACTGTGCTCCCATCCATCTTCAGGAAGGCTGAGCAGTACGGCTGAAAGTAATTTGAGTACAGAACCACAAGGGTATTTAGGGACAGGATTTCTTTACTGAGATGTACAATTCTCATTTAAACTATTTGTATTTGTACAAGAAAAATACAAGAAAACTAAGATATGATCTAGCTTCTTCCATAAATATGCTATTATTTTATATCACTTGGCTATTGAGAAAGATAAAAGGACTGTTAATTTAAAAGTTGGGTGCTTGCAACATACAAAGAGTGATAATTATGCTTTTAAACTTGTTTACATAATTAGATGAGCCACTAAAGATGTGATACACAATTGAATTACTGTGGCTCATTGAGTTACAGCATGACAGCTGAATAATAGTAAAACTACATGCATTCTTTTAGCCTGTTCTAAATACAGACTCAGAAGCATTAACTTCAGTCTCTTTCACCAAGATTTACTCCAGCTGACTTATCTCTCACTTGTTACTGGCTCAAAGTATGCATTTGATAATTATAGTGTAGATGTGCATAGTCTAGTATATATTTGATGCATAGTGAATAATTGAATCGCAGAAAACTGATCCTCTGTCTGAGTTCTGAGCAGTGTTTTATCTCCACCATTCTGGAGTGCAGTGATTCAATCAGAATGACTTTGTATGACAAGGTTTGCAAAATCCATGGGGATGCCATTTGGTTTCAATAACTAAAAGTATGTCCCTGAAACTTTCTGAATTTGGCCTGTTTAGTAGACTCATTCGGAGAGTTCCTTGGGACACTGCCCTTGAAAACAAAGGAGTTCAGGATAGATGGATGTGCCTCAAAACAGAGAGCTTGAGGGCACAGGAAAAGTCTGTTCCTGTGTGCCGGAAGATGAGCTGACGAGGCAAGCGTCCAGCCTGGGTGGGTAACAAGGTTATGAAGGCACTCAGAACTAAAAAGGTGTATCATCTTTGGAAGGAGGGCAGGGTTTCTCAGGGAGTGTTTCAGGAGGCTGCTAGGGCATGTAGAAAGAAAATTAGGGAGGCCAAAGCGCAGTTTGAACTTAAACTGTACTTTTGGGGTTGGTAGGTAGTGTTAGGGAGCAGAATGGTCCTCTTGTTATCCAAGAAGAAGAAGTTAGAGAATTGCTGAGGAACCTGAATGTTCATAAATCAATGGGACCAGATGTGATCCATCCCAGGGTGATGGAGATGGCGGATGAACTTGCAAAGCCGCTCTCCATCATTTACCAACAGTTGTGGCTCACTGGCGAGGTTCCGGATGATTGGAATCTGGCCAACGTGATGCCCATTTACAAAAAGGGTTGGAAGGAGGATCCTGGGAATTTACAGGCCAGTTAGCCTGACCTCGGTACCAGGAAAGGGAATGGAAAAGTTCATACTGAGTGCTATTAAGCCGCATTTAAGAGATGGCCAGGGTATCAGACCCAGCCAGCATGGGTTTATGAAGGGTAGGTCATGTTTGACCAACCTGATTTCCTTTTATGCTCAGGTGACCTGCCTGGTGGATGTGGGAAGGGCTGTGGATGTTGTCTATTTGGATTTCTGCAACGCCTTTGACACTGTCTCCCATAGCATACTCCTGGAAAAGCTGGTGTCTCACGGCTTGGACAGGAGCACTCTTTGCTGGGTCAGGAGCTGGCTGGATGGCCGGGCCCAGAGGGTGATGGTGAATGGTGTTGTGGCCAGTGGTGCCCCTCAGGGGTCTGTGCTGGGACCGGTTTTGTTCAATATTTTTATTGGTGACATGGATGAGGGTATTGAGTCCTTCATCAGTAAGTTTGCAGACGACACTAAGCTGGGAGCTTGTGTCAATCATTTGGAAGGAAGGAGGGCTCTGCAGAGAGACCTGGGTAGGTTGGATAGGTGGGCAGAATCCAAGAAGATGAAATTTAATAAGTCTCGAGTGCCGAGTCCTGCATTTTGGCCACAAAACCCCCCTGCAATCTTACAGGTTGGGGACAGTGTGGCTGGGCAGTGTACAGGCAGAAAGAGATTTGGGGGTATTGGTACACGGCCAGCTGAACATGAGTTGGCAGTGCGCCCTGGTGGCCAAGAAGGCCAGTGGCATCCTGGCCTGTATTAGGAATGGTGTGGCCAGCAGAAACAGGGAGGTTATTCTTCCCCTGTACTCGGCGCTGGTGAGGCTGCCCCTTGAGCACTGTGTCCAATTCTGGGCCCCTCAGTTTAAGAAGGATGTGGAAATGATTGAGCGCATCTGAAGGAGGGCAACTTCTTGGAAGGACGTTGTAGACAGGTGGGGGTTGGTCTCTTTCACCAGGCAGCAACGGACAGAACGAGAGGACACAGTCTCAAACTGTGCCAAGGAAGGTACAGGTTGGATATTAGGAAGAAGTTTTACACAGAAAGAATAATAAAATATTGGAACGGTCTGCCCAGAGAGGTGGTGGAGTCCCCATCCCTGAATGTGTTTAAAAAGAGACTGGATATGGCACTTGATGATGTGGTTTAGTTGGGGTGTAGGGCATGGGTTGGACTTGATGATCTTAGAGGTCCCTTCCAACCTGGTAATCCTGTGATTCTGTGAATATATAGCTTTGTTCTGCTGTGTTTAGGGTTTTTTCTTACAGAAATCCTGTTTTCCAGTCACCACCCACCTGCCTTGCTCCCTTGTATTTATGTTCATTTCTACATAGAGACCAATGGAGAGTTTTCAGATTCACACCACCAGCAGCTATAGGAACAGGACAGAGAAAATTATGTGCTTTCATTACTTCCAATTTCAGTAAGTCTCATCCTTATAAGGAATCCCATTTGTTGGGATCCCAGCATCAACAGATGCTGCTGTCTTCATTTGCAAGGAAGGAAGCAAAGAAAAGGTAATGTCCTGGTGATGTGTTTTTTTGGCTTTTTTTTTTTTTTGGGTACATAATGACTTCCCCCCTGTCTGAAATAAGCTCTGTGCAAGCAGTTCAGCTGGAGGAGCTCTTTTGCTAGTGACATCTTAAATATTTTTTATGCCAAACTCCTAGCAAAATCTTTTGGAGGAAGAATCTGATCATTCCCAGCAACTCAAATGAATTGGAGCTTTTAAATCTAAATGGTTTCTCAGAATTGAGCAATGTTAAATTCCCAGCAATGCAGCTGAATCATTCAGGATCTGTGTTCTACAAGTACTGAAGGATGCTAGTCTGGTATAGTTGATATAATTCACAGGTTTCCTGTAAGGCTTAGAAGTACAGGATACTGCCATAAGGAATGGTAAAGGCAATCCTAAGCAGTTCCTGAGCACTTCAAATGCAGTTTTCCTTTTTGGCTGGATTACACAACAAGCTGACAGCTGTGCTCATATAAGATCTGATAGGTATTACAAATCCTTGCTGTTAGAGAAGGTGAGCTGGCAGAAGCTGGTGAAACTGATGTTACTCTGAGACCCAACTGCAGATACCCCAAATCCCTTCTGCCATTTCATTTCTGCCTGTGAACTCTTGTTGAAGGTCCATCTGCTCCCTGGCCCTGGTGTAGACCGTTATATGCAGCTTATTGCATATAGAAGACAGATCACTCTGTCTGTTTGGGTTCTTTCTTGTTTGCAGAGAGTTCGGGCTTGATCTCAGCAACGTATTTGTGTTGTAAGGGGTGTTCTAGGGCATGTATAAGCAGGAAACCAGACTGGAATATTTCACCCATACTTTTATAATAAATCTGTAGCACCAAAAATTTTGCTGCCTCTGGCAGCAGACTTAACTTCAGTGATCGAAGGGGCAAAAATCTTCCATTAGCAATGGAAGATCTCAGATGTTCCCTTGAACAGTGAAGAGCACACTTCTTACTTCATTTAATTATGTTAAAATTCTCGAGGTGGCCACAAATTCTGCAGTGATAGCAAGAAAACACAGTCCCTGCTTATTTAGTGTGTGGAAACATCTTCATCTAGCTACACAGCAGTTCTTCTGACTGCATTGAAGGAGTTAGTATTGCTTTAATTCACAGACACACATCAGAAGTGTATTCCTTGATCTGCAGTAAAAGACTGTGGAACTGGTCAGCCTGGGAAAAGAAAGAGCAGAAGAGAAGCTGTACAAAGCAGCCACCGGAATTACCACCAGGGAGCTGCCAGGCTTGACTTGGGCAGCCCTGCTCAGCAGAGTCCTTCTCAACATGGCTATTTAGTCCCTGCGGAGAGCTGCACTAATACGATTATGTGACTTCTGCTGTGCAGGATTTCTTGCTCAAAGGTACCTAAAATCTTTACACAGGATTAGATCATACACCAGAGAAATACTGTTAAGGAATTGCTTGACTGTATCCAAGGATATGAAAAGCAGGTCAGTGTCCTTGAGTGTTCTGTAGTGCTCAGATGAGAGCAGTCAAGCAGAAGCAAAGGAGTGTATGCAGTATAGGCATTCTGCTTGGGTTTGGACTCAACCTGTGAAAGAACTAAGGATTTTGACATTGAATTTGCTAGCAGGCACCACGGAAGAGAGACTGTTTTGCTCTGTATGTTATGGTATATCCCATAAAACTAAAGTGTTTTTATTATTGGAACTGGGCATGGTAATACCTTAGCTGCTTTCAGAAACTTCAGTGCTGTTTAATTTTGTAGCCTTGTGCCTACCTGGAAGTGGGATTTTTATATCAAAGCACCTTCTGACTTCTCATTCTGTTCTATACAAACCCCTTACTCTGTAATGATGGTGTCAGACAGGAGTGGCAGTGTGTGAAAAGTAGAACGTGCTGAAGAAATATCTCTGTTCCTTATTTACAATGAAATATGTGGAGGGAGGTAAAGGTGGATCAGCATGTTCTTGTGCATAGTGATAGATAATTGACATATAGAACAATCAACTACCAGGCCTAGAAATAAGCCTATGTCTTCTCTACAATCGGGCAAAGCCTGATATCATTCCCTTCAAATTCTGTTGTGAGTCTCTGTCATTCTCTGAGACAGAGGTGCCTCTATTTCAGTGGAATCCTTGGAAATCCAAAGATACTTCTCATTAGGAACACCACAATTTTGTTGTATAGCTGCCTTTCAATGTAGAGATTGTCTCTGTTGAGTAATAATCAGTGTTCTGGTAATGACAAATAAATATTTGGATTCCATGCAAGTGCATTAATCATATCCCTGCTAGTGATTTCCTCTACATGTATGTCAAGCTGACAGACTAACACCAGACACAGTGTTATTAATATTCCTTTTTGATGGAATGTGATCATTTGTATTGCTATGTATATAGTTTATACCACATCAGTGTAGCATATCACATGGTTCTATCCAAATTTAATGTAGAACTGTAACTGTAAAACTGTTTATCCAAGAAAAACCTGTGTAAAATCTGGAATAGGTCCATCCACTGACAAACAGACAGATTATGTTAAATGGGTGTAAGTGTATGAATATTGGTAAGTAAATGGATATAGCATCTAGGCTATTGGGTATATGCAATTTATACAAGTGCTCAGGTGCACTGGGGTGTTGTGCCAATGATCAGGACTAAGCACCTGAAGATGACAGGATGGCAAGTGAAGGCTTTGTTGGTCTTTTACAGGAGGTGGACTTTCTTTCTGCCTAGGAAAGATATTTTACATATTAATCATAGAATGATCATTTGAAGTACAATCATATATCAAAGCTGACTGATACCACTGGTTTTCCACAGGTTCTTGTGAGCTGTTGACAAGCAAGATATAAATATACTACAGCCCTGTACTATTTCTGAGCTTTTTGTCCTGCCTCATGTTGTTCTGCTCAGACTCATATGCTAACTTTACTTCCATTCACATCAGCAGGAATGCTGATGGTAATAATGCTAAGAACATATGTAGGTATTGACAGGATATTAGTCTATGTATGCACGGGATGAAGTGAATATAAGTCCAGGCTTTCAGTATGTTCATTTACATGGTTGGTTGTGCAAGCTAACAAATTCTGACTTCTGTTTCCACTTCTCAGACTTGCAAGTAATTAAAATAGTGGCAGACATCACTTCACTGCGTGGGTAATGAGACCAAATCAGGTCATAAGTCATTTGAGACTACACTGATAGATATGATTAGTCACATGTGAACTAATGCTTCACAAACTGATAGAGCAGTTTTGCAGTACCTAGAGGGAGGCCACAGCCAGCTCATTGGCTCTGGTAGAGGATCTCTCATCAGCTCCAAAGCCACAGAATCTCTTTTGATTAAAATGAGAATCCTCCAGAACTAGATTGGTACAAGGATTTAAAATCTGGCCTTAACCTACAAATGCAAGTGTCCTTTAGCTGGTTTGTTGACCACAGAATAGAATACTAAATTATTTTCTCTAGTTTAGCAGTTGTATTTTTTTACTTTCTGGAGTTACCTGGAAACAGGCAGGGATTTTTCTGCATATTTTTTTTCGTATTCAAGTTTTGAAGCCCCGAGGCTTCAAATGACTCAATTCTGTGTGAGTAATGCAGTCCCTTCCTCCCTTCCCAAATATGCCTGAAATAGCACAAGTGCAGATATTTTATTGTTTTTTAAGAAAAGTGCCCTTGCCTGGTTTGAATCATAATCTGTTCAGACACTGCCTTTCTCACAGCCTGGGAGATGTTGATCACTTTTGCATTGCGCCATTGCGATGTCATCCAAAGAGACAGCAAATATTGCAGATTAATGCTGCCAAAATTGAAGTAATTACTCTCTAAAGTGACAGGCATGTTATTAAGGCCATATGGCATTATGCATAGCTGGTGTAATAACTAATCGGAAACAGCAGTATTTCTAGGACACGACTGTTTGGCAACATATACTTGACTAAGAGTTTAGTATTGTAAATATACGTGTTTCTTGCCAGGAAACCAAGGAAACCACCTATCCTAAGAAAGGAAATCACATCTCCTTTCTAGCAACAGAAAATATTTGTAAGCTTGAAGTGGTGTTTGCCATTTTTTGTCTGGTCAGCTGGGACTAAGAATGGTCATTATAAACCATTAAGGCAGGGTTGCTAAATCTTTCCATGAGAAATTTTGGTTTGGATGCAGTCTGGAAGTGAATAGGTACAAAATTGCTTCTTGATAACCTTTGTGGAAACTGCAGAGATCTCCACTGAAACGGGCACCCTGGGGAGCTAAGGGGACAGGACAAGGTTCTCTTGGAGTCAGGACAGCTTTGGGTGAAGTACTGTTGTCTTTCTGATCTGGTGTGTAGCGCCTGTGGCATAAACAGAAATACCTGTAGCAAGCTTTTCTTGTTCCAGATGGGTCTTGTGCTGCTCTAAGCAGAGTGCTGGTTCAGAGGGAATTTTGTTACACCTGTAGTGACATAAATACAGTGGGACTGCAACGTCCCTCATCTCTGCAGCAAGTGTGACAAATGAAACAGAGGAGAGGAAAGCTGAGTTCACTGCTGGTGAGCAGCCCAGCCCCACATGAGGGGCACAGCACAGTGCTCCACAACAGGCTTCTCAAAATAAAATTTCTCATCTCCTCCTCTTCTGCAAAGAAGACAGCAGAAGGATGGGTGTTTCAGGCCTGGCTATTTTCCATCTCTTGCATCTGACTTTCATCAAGGCAAGGTATCTTCTGCTTCAATCTAGGTAGCAGAGTGAAAACGAACAGCTAACCTCATGTCAGATTAGGTACCTGAGCTGGCAGTTTTCCACTGCAAAATTGGGCTAGTTATTTAGCCTGGGAGCTGTGAGGATCATTTACCATTTATAGAGTACAGGAGAGCTAATACGGGTTAGATGTTTTATATGCACCGTAGCCATGACCTTGCTAAGTTATGCTCCTCTTCAGCCCTAGAAATTGGTTAGACTTGTGAGAAGTAGAGGAAAAAAGTATTTCTAATAATATGCTTTCTTCACTTGTACTTGAATTCAAGTTACTAAGTAGTCGCATACCTGAATGTGCTTTCTCTGGGCTTCAGGATATTTTATTGCTCTCTCAGAGATGACACAATGAAAACCCTCTGATGCTTTTTTGGGAAGTCTCTCATGCCACTGATGCTTCACATGTTTCTGTTGCAGAATGTTTAATCATGATTTTAATACCTGTTTGGAGGGTTTTTTGCATCCTTTCAACTTATTTGTAGCCACTTAAAAATGCAAAACATTATATATATATTTAATGCAGGGAAATGGACACAAAAATGTACTTTTTGTATGAAAGTAATTCTTGAAGGACAAATTCATACGTGCCATTGCTCTGTTATTTGAATGTGATTAGACCATAAATTTAAACTTAACCCATGGTAGGTCAGAAATTAATAGCAGTGAGAGCAAGTCTACACAGATGGCTTGATTTGGTTTTATTGAGCTTGCAGACAGCAGATTATAGTTTTACTGCTCTCTGCATATTCTGAGAAACAAAATTGTCCTTTATCTGGGTCGTCATATCCTGATTCCATCCACTGGAATCCATTATGGGGATGTGTTGCTCACAGCTGAGTTAAAGGATACCAATTCCTCTGTTCTTGGGTTGGAGAGGGGAAGGAAAGCTTCCATTGGAAGTCTCTGCCTTGGTAGGACTTTAAGTCCAATATCTAACGAGTAACACTGCTGTTCCACTTCAGCAGGCTGTCAAGTTAAATGTGTTTCTGGAATGATGCTTCTGGCACAGCCTGCTTAATGCATATGCGATGCATGTCTTCAAGGAAAATAAAAATGAAATCAAATGTGTGGTGAGTGTGTGAGCTGCAAAACTTTATGCCATTTTTATGACTAACACTGATGAGCTTGGGTGTTAAGCTGTATTTCCCTAGAGTAGGAAGAGTGGCCTCTGGTGTTCAGGCTTGTAGCATGAGTACAGCCAGGCTTTCTGGAGATGCAAATTAGAAAATATAAGACTACATTCCTATCCCCTGGGGAATAAAGGCAGAGTGAGAGATGGACTCTAATTGTTCCAGCCTGAGGACAATGGAAGACCGTATTATGGTGTTCTTCCAGACATAGGTTTTGCTGTTTATTTCCATACCTATGTTGTAAGCTGTATGGCAAAGACCCTGGCTTGGAGATCCAGAGACACTCAAGTGAAGTGAAAATCTCCACAGATATATATGAGTTTTGGGCCTGTCTTTTCACAGGTGTGCTGATGTTCTAGCTTTTAGCAGCTAATGGCCAGGAGCTGATACTGATGCTCTTTTACAACTGATACACAGACCTCCTGCTGGATGGGAAAAATTAGTGTTGACTCTCTAGGAGCTTACAAGAGCTACAAATAGGAGAAAGATTTTCCTATGTAATGCTGTTCTGCCTTGTCTGTGTTAGAGGGTTTTACTGAGCACCTCCTATTGCTGAAACTGGGGTTAAACCCTGTCTATCTAAGATCATGTGTTTCTATCTCATAGAGATAGTAACTGCAAAACAGCCCCCTCTTCCATTTAGATGGGTATGAAAAATGCTTGAATGAGGCATATCAGCTTCTGTTTACTGCTTAACAGGCGAATACTTCATGTGCTGGAGGGCATGATGAGGCAGGGAGGGAAACAGCAAACAAGATTGGAAGAACAAGGACATCTGCTGCTTAAAGACAAATCTGGTGTAATTGGAGTAACTGAAATGTGGCCAGTTCAGGAAATAGGCTGTAATATTACATTAGAGATACAGAGTTTAAGGACAGGCAGTTCTCACTGAGGAAGGAGAAGGAGATATGACAGGGTAAATGAGGAAAGACATTATGCTGAAAATGGAATAACATTCACATGGATAGGAACTCAGAGACACCTTGAACTTAAGGGTGAAGACTGAAATGGTAAAACAATTATACTAGAAAACAATTACGGATCTCCCAGGGCTAGGGGAAAAAGACAGATCAGGAAATATTTATGCAGATGGAGGCCTGTACTTGGGCTAGGATATTGATCATATGAAACTGCAATTACTGTGACACTGACTGGAATGAGAATTACAGAGGGATTTAGGATGCTGAAGCTATGTTTATTGACAGATCTTATTTATCCTGTGGCTTGACAACCTGCAAGATTAGAGGCCATTTGGAAAAAGTTGGAATGGTTAGTAAAGGGACACATTGGCTGATGCCAGTGCTCAGGTTGGAATGACATCAGCTGAAAGTCAGGATGGAAGGAAATTGATGTTGAGTGGGAGCCTGATTCTGATTTCCAGATGTGGGGAACTACATGTTCTGTTGTACTTTAGGAGCTGTAACTTCTGGGTGAATGGCAGTGGATGTCCTTTTATTGAATGACATACCAAGTCGTTTTCAAGGTTGGCTGTCCTGACCTGTGTTTGAAATCACTGACCCTAGTGGGACTTGGGGTTTTTTGTCATAAACTTTTAAGAATATATAGTTGCTGTAAACAGGATTTCTGAATAGGATCAAGGAAGGAGACTGCAAGCAGGTATGTGGCCAAAATTGCAAATGCTTAGCTTCTGTAAAGGGCAAATGAAAAAGGAGAATTACTCTTGTTAATTGGGGAATAGATTACAAAATATTGGAAAATTTAAATCACTGTTTGTCTTGATTAGATAACAGGAAAAGAGTTGGTGTTTTTAAAGAAAAACATGAAGAGGTAGACTAGATAAGACATTGTGAAGTAGTTCCTTCTCATGATCAAATATTAGATTGAAGTTAAATAAACAGGATTTACTGTCACTGTGACACATTACTCCAGTTATAGTAATCACATCCAACAAAACCACAACTTCTCAAGTTTGTCTTCACTAATATATACCATATATATGCAGGGTAGTTTGCAGTAAACCTGCAATGGTCAGTGACTTTCTGGACCTTCTCATTTTGCTAGTCATATGATCTCACAGACTTGAGTTGTGCTATGGCACCTGTATTTGTTGGAACTAACCAATTCTCTCACTAAAACCAGTTAACTTGTAATTTGTTTGGTCTATTCAGGCTAATAGCCTTGTATTTTCTTTGAATTTGTGACTATATGGGGGAAACCCAGCAAGCTGGCACTGAAGAAATGAATCTTTAAAACTTCATCAGATGGTTACAGTATAAATCTAAACCTATATACAATCAATGATATCATACTATTATATGTGTCAATATATAATACTGACAGCAAAGCTATAGGAGGGCAGTACATGAAGAATGTAAGAAGTTTCTAAAGAAACTTCCTAAATGTAAACTGTGTGAGTAAATACTGACTAATGAGAGAAAAGTGTCTTGATCAAATAGTGCAGTAATGTTTAACAGTAACACTTTTTGATGTGCATATGATAATACACTATAAAGCAAGTAAATATTAATGCAAAGTCTGTCATATCTGTCTTTGGATTGCTTTGGATTGTCTTTGGATTGCTGTAACACAGGATGATAAAAGGCTAATGGAAATAGAGTGCTAACCTCTTCTGTGGTGGTTTCTTTTATGCCATGGCAGTGTGCTTCCATCCAGGTGACACACTGAGGTACCCAGTGTTGACGTACATTTTCAATTCATTAAGAGACTAAAGGCTGCAATTAAGTAGATGTTATCACTGAAATAACAGTTGTCACTCTCCTTAGTGACAGATTGCAATCGCTACCCAAATGCTAGTGCAATCTTTTTGAAGCCGATGGAACTGTTCAAAGGTTTTCTCAAAAACCCTTTCAGTACCACTTCTTGTCTAACTCATTTGAAGGCACCAACAGTCTTGTCAGACAGGTTTGGTCTGTAGCCATTGCAATGAACTTCATTGCCCCTTAAGATAAAGAGAAATCCGAAGTGGAGACTGTGCATCCACAACTAGCTAAAACTGGACTGGCTTTTGTGGATACACAAGAATTGCAATACTTACCCTCTACCCTCTGGGTGATGTGAATTTACTCCATCATGCTCCAGGCTGTGCTAATGTGAATTTTCAGCTTCTTGGCCTGAAATGAAGTTCAGCCAGCTTGCTTGGAGCACACACAGAGTATGCTTGTGTTTACTTGCAAAATGCCTTCTTGACATAGCATGATCCAGTATAAAGCTATTGAACTTAGGATGTCCTACCTGCAGTGCTTCAATGTAAGCCTGGAGGATGCCATAACTTTGAAGGGACTGGATATATAGGGTGATAATGGAAGTAGCTAATGTCAGCCTGCAAAAAGACAACTTAAGGAATTGTTCTGTTTAGGTAATTGAAGGAATTTAGACTGACAAGACAGGCATAAATGCTTTTTCTCTGAGATGCAGATGGCAACAGAGTCCCATGGTTCAGTCAGACCACTGAAGTCATCATACATACCTATAGAAAGTGAAATGGCAAAGATGTAGAGAAGGTCCTCTCTGACAGTCTGTCCTTACATCATCTGTCCTGCTCAAGCTTTTTAAAGCCCATAAGACATGATTTGCAGCAAGTCCCTTACCTTGTCTTACAGTGACAGCCCATTGTTAACTAATTGGTAGTGTGTATTTGTAATGGTGTAATGAATATTTGATGTAAAAATGTCTCTCTTGGGACCTTCTGTGAGCTGTTTGCCGGGAACATTCATCATTACCTTTGAGATATTAACCCTACATAGACAAAGGGGAACTGTTAGATTCCTCCATTCATTCTGCCAGATTCTTGGTTGGTAAAAATCAGCATCTATCTTCTGGATTGAGATTAATGGGGCAGCATCAATTATACCACACATGGATCTGTCATGGTAATTTAATAAATTTATAGCTCTTTTATTTTCAGAGTAAATATGATTCTGAAATGTGGTTATCATTAATACCTTTGAGTAGCCACACCAAATTCACTGTATCTTTCAGCAGTCTTGCCTGGATATTTCCTCTGTAGAGTATTTATAGAACCTGAGCACAATGAGGGAAATAAACCATTTCCAAAGAATTTTTTGAGCACATGCTTTCTGCAGACCACAGAGTAAGAATTTCACACATAGGCACACAATTCCTACTGCTTCTTTCAGAAGGCAAATTCAGGAGCGATGTGAGTAGGATGGGAAGGTTGGCAGGAGGAGAAGAGGATTTACAGAACATACCCTGGGTATGCTCTAAGGATAGCTCAATATTTGATGTGCTCTGTGAAGTTGCAAGAGGGGAAGAGGGGTACAACACTAAAGGGCAATAGCATAGAGGAGGTGCTTCTAGGCTGTGTTTAGAGTCACAGCCACGGTACAGGAATACTGTGTTTTGCGGTAGAGATGCCTGGGGGAAGGTGGTCTCTTTGCATATTCAAGTTCTTTCTAATGTACAGGCTTTTGAGCATATTTTCACAAATAATATTAACATACAGCTGCTGAATGCCAGCTAGAAACATGTTGTTCTTTCTGCAATATGCAGATGTGATTAGTGCTAAAAATACTACCTCAGTGAAAGCTCTGGGAGCTGTGTATCTTTCCAATAATTTGTCTTTCTTTTAGACACCGAAGAAATAGTACAAATAGTCACAGAAACGAGAAAAAGAGCTTAGCTCTATTCCTTCTCTATCTGCAATGTTATTTTATTCACGTAGCTCTAGCAAGCTGTTCCCTGAATTTCTTCCCCCTACCCTAAACGCCTTGTCTGTATTTCAGAGTATGCTCTTCAAGCTTTCCTACTTATGCAAAGGGAATTACCGCCATCTCCTGGTCAAGCGACAGGGAATAACGAAACACCTCCACCCTCTAGTGAGCTGTACAGTCACCTGGTCCCTAGAAGAAGGGATTTTCAATGCAGATCTCCATGGACTTGGTGCAAGCCTATTATTATACCAGTTATTTATCTGACCATTCAGAGAACTTAACGCATCATAGGTTGGCAGCCTGGTCCCATGGGTCCTGATATGCTTCCATCAGTGGTGTTAATATGGTCTTGTCTCCACTGGTGAGTGGAGACAAATCAATTATCTGTTCTATAAAAGGAGAAAAATTTACACATTCTTTCATTAGACAATGTCTTAAACTTCTTAGACTACAACTCTTTACACTATAGATCAACATAACTTGTGTCTGTACTGTTATTTTTGTTTCCTGAAGTGACTGTTTCAGTGCAGGCCATTCAAGAGTTTAAAACTCAGTTGGATTGAATGGCTAAAGGCACAGCTGAATGTCATCAGTTCCTCTCAACTAGTCATATATTGCCAGTAGGTGCCTTGTTTTCTTTATTGTTTAAATAATATTCCTGCCAACTGCAGATGAAAGGGAACAAAATGATTGCCTTTTGTTTACTGGAAAGAATCATTTCTATAAGGCATTTATATTTACCCTAAGAATCTATTTCTTGGTGTAATTGTGTCTTCTGTGATCTTTTGTCATCAGAAAATTCTGGCATATGTGTAAACCATCTTCTGTATTTCATTATCCAAACATGCGTTTGGAATGATCGCTCCTAATTTTTACCTTCAATAGCTTCCCTTCATTGTGACCTTGAGTTCAGAGGCAGAATTAATTGAATTATGCTCAAGTATAGTCACCTTTGGAGTGAATCTGCCAGCCAGTAAAATAGAAAGGTTTATCTTCTGTATGCTGCTATGTGTTGTATATTGTGGTGTCTGGAAAATACTGTTAAGTAAGGAGGCAAAGCTGAAAGTACCATTACAGCATTTCGAGAGATTGGCCTGTGTTTGACAAGCAAAAATAATCCTTAAAGCCTACAACCAGGTGCCTGCAGCCTTGCACAGTGTTGGCTTAACATTGTGCTTCTTCCTATCCTTTCAGTGCTCTAATTCCTCAATGCTCTGAATGGACTGTCTATGCCAGAAAAATTCTGTCCAGTTCTTTTCTGCAAGAAGACTAGGAGCAATGTTTAATCTTATTGTTCATTATTCATAGTTTCCATTCATATTTACAATGAAGTGTAATAGCTTTTTATTTGCCACCTTGTCTGTGGGGCCTTAAGGGTGAAGGATTTTGTGTTTAATGATTTTCATGTTCTTAGTTCTTCAAGAGCACAGAGTAATTTATGGAATTCTTTCCCATGCTCAGTAGGCCTCTGCTCATCCCATTAACTGTTTCTGGTAAACAAATGATCTCAGAGCATTTTGTTATGCCCTGAAGATGTGCATGTTTGTATCATATGTATTAGCCAAATGTTCTGTAGTACAGGAAAAAAACAAATGCAGCAGAACAGATAATAATAAAATGCCTGTCACCAGGAAATAATTTAGGAAAAAGTCAAATCCATCCTGGTAAGTTTTGGGTTGTGTTTTTGTTGGTTTTTTTTTTTTTTTTT
>NDXB01012203.1:106907-128200 GCA_002631895.1 Agapornis roseicollis | reverse complement strand
TGATAAATTTTGGGTTGTGTTTTTTTTGTTTTTTTTTTTTTTTTTTAATTATCCTCTACAGATGTACAAGATTAATGCAGATTAAGATTTTGTTCTATCTTTGATATAAAGCTTGACAACAGCAGACAGCAAAGCAGGAATGATAGCAGATTTAATCATGGGGTTTGCCCACATTCAGCAGACCAGCAGGGCACTCATTTCAAGGACTCATAAGATTATTCTATCCCCCCTGGGTAATCCTCTGCCTGCTTTCTGGTTCACTGACAGCATCTGAAGATGAGTTCTGATCTGATGTGGTGCTACTAACAAAGATTTCTCTCTGGACCTTGTCAATGATAGAAGTTGCAAATGATTCCACTTCTAGCCTGGGAACTGATCTTTAATTTCAGAAAAACACTTGCCAACCTTGCTGAGCTGGGAGTCAGTGAAAGATTGCACTTGTTTTCCTGTTCTCTTGTGCAGCACCTGGTTTTTCTGTTAGTCAAAGGTGAACCCAGTGAAGACAGCAGTGATTTTCACCTGAATGTTTTTCATCCTTCAGGTTTACTGTCAAGACTATACTTTCTAAATCTCTAAATAGTACTGCGGAATGTTGTTCCTTTCTACTGAAAAAGAAGTCATCATTTCCATCTTTCCATGGGGTCCTTCACCTTGCTTAACCTCCTCATCTTCCTCTACCCACCCCCCCCACCTCCCCCGCTGAGCTTTAAAACCGAAGGCTGTGATCACTATGCAAAAGATGATGGGTGTTACCAGACAGTTTTCACTACGCCTTTGGTGGAGGTACCGGCAGAGCTGACAGGGTAGGTAGGTTAGCCAACTGCTTATTGGGTGCTTTATCACAGACTTTGTGTGTTTACCAGACAGCAGTGGGATAAAGTGAGTCCTCCAAGGTCGCAGTTGGGAGAAGTGCTGGCATGAGCCATTTGTTCAGATGTAGGGCCCAGAGCTGTAGCCAGGGAGGTGATGGTCAGCCCCTGGCAATAGTTGACATCCTTACCTGCCAGCAGTCTTCTTTGTAGTCATAGTGCCTGTGGCTGCACTCCTCAGCTGGCCACCAGGAAAATCTTTTCTTATGTACATCTGTGTCCAGGGTTGCAGAA
The DNA here is from genome assembly GCA_002631895.1 of Agapornis roseicollis. Classification (NCBI taxonomy): domain Eukaryota; kingdom Metazoa; phylum Chordata; class Aves; order Psittaciformes; family Psittacidae; genus Agapornis; species Agapornis roseicollis. Next base: position 127,097 of record NDXB01012203.1, on the reverse strand, counting down.
AGCTGAATACCAGATGTAACTGAAGTACCTCTGAGTGGAGTTACACAGTATTGAGAAGGCAGTACAACAGTTCATTTCTGCTCAAAGGAGGACAGGCGGCTTCCCCCACTCCTCACTCTGTGCTTTCCTCCATCACCTTGTACTGATGCATTGAACCTTGCTGTGAGCTGATTCAGCTTGCTAACGGAGCAGGAAACACACCAGTGAAAGAATGAATAGATTTCTGCTGAGATAGCAACTTGACTCAGCTCACAGAAAAGTCGGGTGAGAGCCAAAATGCACGGGATGGGGCTGAAACCCTGCAGCTGGACCTCTGGCTCTAGCAGTGGCTCTCCATGTACGCTGTACCCTTGCTCTTAGGCAACCAGCCTGTTTGACCTTATGTTTAAGCATACACTAACTGCTTTGCCAAGCAGCACCTACAACCAAAGGAAGGGATTTTTAGAGAACTAAATTAAATTAATAAAAATCTGCTGGGTTTTGTAGAAGTTTTGTCTAGGGAAGGACTAAACAAGAGCTAAGGTTTTCGGTATTGCAGGACATGTCAATCACATGGGTGGATGCCAACCTCTCCCTTCTCGATGTATGTATAAAGTGATGATGTTTTGTGGTTCTGCAAAGACATTTATTAAAAATCTCTTCCATATAAGCCAGAAGATTGTGAAGAAACTATAAATAGCAAAAAAATAATTTATTCATTTACAATCTGGCATATTTTCATCTTTGTTCTACAGTATCCCGTATTAAATCATACTGCAGCACTTACTGCAGGACCCAAACCAGCTGTATACAGGGTGATCTGAATGCAGGGAGCCAAATTTTCCTTCCCCTTATACTGACTGTACTTTCACTGCTTTCATCAGAGACACATTTTTAAAAGGCTTAGCCAAAAACTTTTTAGATCTTGTTGATGGGATTCATCTGTGGGATTAACCACTGATCCTTTAGAAGTGACTTTAATATCAAATGATCCTTCTTCCTGTGAGGAAGCAAGCTTAAACAGGAAATAATGCATCCTGACACAGTTTTGTGAAGCAGTCATCTCGTATGGTACTTTCAGGCAGGAAATGAGATAACGCCTCAGTCTCCCCTTTGGCAGTCCCATGTTCTTCACTGTTTTGTGAAAAAGGGGAAGAAAACCGAAGGTGATTAAAACACAACATCTGCTTTTAACCCTGCTCTGGCTGAGACTTTTACCTTTCTTCATTTTTATTGCAAGAATTGATGAACTGTAAGTGATTGGTAAGAGAGAGCACAGGTTGTGCGCTTAGTCTCACCGTCTGACTTAGTTAATCTTTCAAAATGCAGTCTATTCTGAGTGCTAACTCTAATGAGTTTAATGGAACACAGGGTTAAAGTGAGAAACTGGAAACAAATGCTCTCTATCTAAAGGCCAATCAATAACCGAATAGTTTGACAGTCCCAAGCCTCTGCCACTTTAATGTAGTTGGAGTGTATGGAAAAGACATTACATTTCAGCACCTGCTAGTATCAACTTTCATTGTTGGTGATACTCCTATGAATACATTCAGGTTGTGCTGAATGTATTTGACAATAATGTGGACGGAGTGGAAGTAGAGAGCTGTGCTGTCTTTTAGATCTATTTTGAGGGATTTTGCAGTTTACACAGATGGCAGTTTGCTATGTATGTTGGTTTTGGGACACACATGGAACCCTCTCAGTATGTTTGAAGACTTTTACAGGCGGGACTGTCTGAAACTAGTGAGGCTAACCATGTTTAAAGCTAGTTATGGGGAGTCTCTATAGCAGTCCATCAGCTCTGGTTTCTTCAGATGAGCAATGGGGGGTGGGCAGAAGTAATATTACTGGAAAGATTTTATGTAACAAATCATGTGAATGATATAATATGGAAAAAGATAGGAGCAGTGAAATTCATTTTTAATAATTGCCCTTAGTAGTGATCATTGAGTTGCTTTCCGAAACCTATTTCCTGTGGATCCTGGATTGTTTGCTTCTTACTCATATTAACAAGTGGGGAAAATTTATTTGGAGAGAGCAAGCCCAGAAGTGATTTTCTTCATTTCTGCTGGCTTTCAAAGGTGAGAAACAATTTCATACCTGTTTGAGTGTCATTCAGCTGCAGTGAAGAGTATCACCAGGAAGACTAGTTTAAAGCAGTTACAACTAACTGGCCTGCTTTGTCATCATAGGGTCTGTTGAATCTTTCTGCATAGGAAAGCTAAGTTCTCTATGTATCTCTTTCAGAAAGCTCATTATTTTAGGTGTGTATGTATAGCTACAGGGATTAATCTTTTGAAATGTCCTACCATCAAACCCATCCAAATGGTCCTGGTGGAGCTATCCCAATATTTACTTATTTTCTCTCATTACGGGATCCAACTACTCCAGCCAGTGTTGAAAACTTAGCCTAGTATTCTTAATGCATTCTCCTTTTAGCTTTAGGTATGGACAGCATAATTGTAAAGTGAGGCTGGAAATGGTTTTGATTAATAGGGTTATTTAGTTTTAATTCCGCAGCCCCTGCCATTTTTCAGAATCTGGAACAGTGCTGGTGTCCTTTTATGAATTCCTTAAACATGAATTCAGAAGTATAGTTCCAACTGTGATAAGAACACAGCTTTGGTGCTTAGCTAGTAGTTGGCTGTTTTAGGAGGAGAAGCTGCCTGCACAGACTGTGTTTGGACTACCAGCAACTTACTGGAAGCCATAAGCAAGGTGGCTTGGCCCAGCTGAAGCTGTTTCAGGCTGAGAAAGAGATGAGTCTTACTCTCTCCTTTGCTCTCTTGCCATGTAATTTACCTCCTCTATATTTCTTCCCATGCAATGGCTATTTATCAGCCAGTAAATGCACAGGCCCTGTAGTTGCTACAGATTGCTAATGCAGAGGTATGCTGGAATTGTAGCTTTAATTACATTACTGATTGAAAATTGGGAAGTTTCCTGGAACCGTTATCAAAAAGAGGACATACCAAGTGGGACTGTGGTTTTGTAAGTTGTGGCTACTTGTCATAAATTCTTTCCCCCAACTGCTTTTATGTCTGAAACAGGCTGTTGAAACCAGCAGCGGTTTTACTGTTGCTAAATACAGATACTTCTGTGAGATTTAATGTATTTTAGAATTCATATGTATCCATGAATAAACCTTATCTAGTAATAAGGAAAGAAACTAAAAATAGGTGGCTTCCTATGGCTTTTTTTTCATCTCTTTGAGATCAGATTCTGGTCTTAACTATCAAGTTAATGCAGATTCTAAACAGTATTGCTGGCATTTTTTTGTGGGGAGAACCCCCCAAACTAAAGGAAACTCACTTGATGGAGGGAGAAGCCCAGGGCTGCTTAACAGGAAGCTTTCTGGGGTATATACAGAAAAGGAAGAGCAGGAGGAACAATCACAGAATTTAAAGTAAGGATGGTTCAATGGTCAGAGAAAGCCTAGGCTCCTGTGAAACAGTTGTTTCCATGCTGCAAGGGAAACTTCTTGTATGACACTGAGTGTATTGCTTGCATGCAGGTTCTCAGGGTTCTTCAAAAGAGTTTGGAGTCCACAACCATAAGAACAATTCTTGTAGTGTTTAAGTCTCAGGGGCACCTTGCAATTAATGAGGTTTTCTGCAACTATTTCTTTTCCTTTTCTAATATTTCTGTTGTTCTGGTTTTGCTACGATTGCCATAGAACTCTGAGCTAATGTTTCCAGGCAATGGTCCACAAAACTCTGAAAGGTTTTTCAAAGCTGACTTTGTACATCCGGTGCCTCATCATTTCTTTTGTGTGACCAATACTCTGCAGTTACTGATAGTGAATTTTAATTGCCATTTAATCACTTCAGCCTCTCATTGCTGCAAAGTTCTATTGCAGCTCTGTTCACTTGCCTTTGGATTTTGTTACCCAGAAAAACTTTCTAATTTGAATATTTTCACAAGCCTACTTATCCCTTTTTTCATATCATTAGTGAACAAGTCCTGGCAGGTCCCAAGACAGATCTGAGAAGTGCAGTGCTGGTCGCACCTATTCAGTGTGAAAACTACTTTTTGTCATTTAACAATTCTAATGCAGACATTTCAGTTAGAATGACATCTCTGAGATGTTGTTCTCATTTCCCAGTTGTGCAGTCAAGAAACAGTGTTTCTTGCTTTAGAGAGATGCTGTGGGCATCAGTACATTTCAATATTATTGGAAGCTAGTCAGAAACTGCAGTTAGAGGAGAAGCAGATACAGCAAGTGCTGTATCCCAGAGCTGGCAGCCACAGACTGGAGGTGAGAGGCCCTTCTAGGCCTGGCAATAGAGATAATATCCTTAGTGAGCAAGGGAGAAAATTGTTTATTTCACTGCAGTACCTCTGGGGAGAGTAGTGTGATCAAAAGTATGTGTAATACAAGATGAAATATGAGAGCACCCCTAAATACAGCCCTATGTTGACTACCTGGTGGTAAAAATTCAGCTGAGGCACTCGCTAACCACTAGAGGAGGATGTTGGTAAATCAGGATTGTTTGTTTTAAGAAGTAGGTGTGAAAAACCCCAAAGATTCTAAGGGTTGGCAAACTTCTGTTAGGAACTTTGTAATTATCTCCTCTTTATGAAAATAAGGGAACCACAGCCATGGTCTAGACTGCATCTCAAAACCCTCGTGTAATTCTCTAATGAGATATGGTAATAAATGTACTCCATAAAGCACTTCTGGCTAACTGCATTATACTGGCTCCTCCTTTTTATCTGTTAGACTGCTTTTAAAGGCAACTAAATTGCCTTTTAAAGTCAGACTGCTTTAAAAGGTAAAAATGCTTCCACTTTTTTCTTAATCTTGCCTTCCTACTTAAGCACAAAGCCTTTCAGACAGCTCAGCTCAAACCCATTGGTTGTTGCTGGGTTTGGGTTATATATGCTCTATAGCATTGTGATTCCACCAAATTTAGGGAATCTACATTTGATTTACACCAGAGTAAGAAAAGAATAGGACCCAAAGCTTGTTATTTCTTGCAACGAGACTCACTATGTGTTGCACTAGCTATAAAATTGCTTCTATTTCACAAAACTTTATTAAAATCTCCTCTAAAATAAAATAGAACTGAGTTCACATGGGATCAGAAATAAATGATGCATCCATTCCAAGCACTGCATTTGTGTGATAGCTTCATTAACTTCTGTGCAATAATTTCCACATAAATTCCATCAAAAAAGCAAGTATTCAAGCACCACTAATAATACGAATTTGATTTTGCACATTAAAACTGGGATAAAGCCATACTAATTATTTTTAATTATCTCAAGATGAAAATACGTCACTGATGTAAGTAATTATGTAAGTCATTTAAAGCTGATTAAATAATAATGAGTCTTTGCACACTGCCTTCAAAGTGCTTACAACCAAATTTAATTTTAAGCAGGATCAAAAAAATAATCACTGGATTCAAACATTAATTACTAATTTTATTCGTAATTTATTAAAACCAGACCTTTTTTATTTTTTGCAGACTCTGCAGGGCATTAATTGACATTTTACAGAATGAGTCATTATTTTGGCATGGAGAAATATTTTTCAAACAGTGAATCATGACTACCAGAAGGGATTGGTAAAGAGCTCCAAGAGAGCTTTGAGTTCTTAGAAGAAACAGCTCTATTTAGGGCAGCTTGGCTGCTCCGGGTTGACTGGAAAAGTAGTTGTAACCCTTTGCTGTTCACACTAGCCAGGGAGGTGCTAACTACCTGTAATTACTGGCAATTGGAGAGTTCCTTAAAGCAAATCAGCAGCTTGGTTGAGATAAACTGGAGCAGGATAGGCAATGATTTAGGTCAGCTTAGAAGTGTCAGGATCAGGAGGTTTACTGTTTCCTTCCAATCAAGCTGGAAATAGAGAATCTGAGCCATTTGTTCAGGGTTTGGTCCTGGAATGTGCAGCCTGTAGGCCTGGGTTTGTCGGTTTTCTTTTTGTCTAGTTTGTCTACATTAGCTGGTCTTCTGTGGTAGGAGCTGGGGCAAACTTGTTCAAGTTTTGGATTGTAAATTCTGTTGGGAAAGGACTGTTCTTTCACTGTATGACTATAAAGAGTTTAACCCAATGGTTAACTGGTTCTGTATGATAGATTAAGAAAAAAATACATTAATTTATCAGTAATTTTTTTTTTTTTTAAGATTAGTAGTACTTAAGCCCCAGTGGGATCATTATAACTATCCTGTAATGTACTGACTAGTATAACCTGTGGGTTTAACCTCTTGTTCCTGTAAATAATTCAGTAGCTCAATTTTGTTCAGTCAGGTTGTGTGCTTTTAAGTCCCAGGTGATCAGGACTTTACCTAAGGGACTGTGCTGTCATTTTATCAATGATATTTTATAGAAATATGGAATGGTTTGGGTTGGCAGGGACCTTAAAGCTCATCCAGTTCCAAACCATGCTTGGGCAGGGACACTTGCCACTAGACCGGGTTGATTCAAGCCCTGTCCAGCCTGGCTTTGAACACTGCCAAGGATGGGGCAACATGTTCCAATGTCTTACCATGCAAATGAGTAAGAATTCCATTCATACTTTTAGGAATATTTTGTTTTTAGCCCACATCATCATACTTAGTTTCACCCTTCTCATCTTTTTGTTCCTCAGAGAATCCATCTTAATCGCAGCAAAGCTGGATGTGTCTTCCAGGACTGAAGAATCAACAGAAGTACAGTTTCAACAAGGACTCATTTAAATTGTGAAGGAAAACCAGCAAAAAGGTAATCTTTATTCTTTTTGTTCCATAGAAAACGTATTATTTTGTACTCACTTGGAATGCTGTCAGCCATTCACTAGGCCTTGGGATAAAGGGAACACAACTGAAAATAGAAACTGAGATGTTGAACACAGCAAACACATTGTCCAAACATCACCTTTCTATCAAATGCAGTGACCTGAAACAGTGTGTGTTTTATTGGAGCTGTGTAGCTAGCAATGGATAAGCTTGGAGCAACTGTTATTTATTCCTTAGCAGGGGGAAGTCATGTTATGTTCATTAAATTGTCAGTGTAAACCAGAACAAACCATACAAGACAGACAGACATTTATTTTAATGGAAGGCTATCTGTAAGATGGAGACAGTTAATCACTGCACTCCAGCCTTTTGATGAGCACAGGACAATGATTAAAAAAAAGAAAATTGTGAGTAACACTGATGATTAAGGCCTATGTCAGCTGTAGCAAAAACTGCCTATCATAATGTAGTACACAGGTGCAGACTGGGCAAAGAGCGCAAGTTCTGTGTCTTTCTACCAAATTTCCTGTGTACTTGTTGCCTGCAGGAGGTGGCAGCCCCTGTCCTGGCAGATTTAAATCCCAGGTTTCCCTGCAGGGCCAGTTTGGAAGCCAGTGGTCCCTGGGGTGCCCTGGCCTGGCTGGGCTGCAAGCTGTCTCCCTGCAGCTGATGGCAGCAGCCGGTAAGCTGAGAGCAGACAGCAAGCACAGTGTGCACATCATCAGCAGGGCTTCAGCATCGGTCTCTGGCACTCCAAACAGCAGCAGCAGCAGGAGCCACTGCTACTGGCAGCTGTACAAGGAGAAAGAAGTGTCAGAGACCTAAAAATAGTACCTATTGCTTGAACAGAGACTGTTTACTCTTTTGCCCTGTTGTTCTCAGGCAGCAGAATTCTACTTCTCATCACTTCTGTGTAAGCCATGGATGGGATTAGTACTGGGAGTACCAACACATGTTCTTGTTTGAAGATTCTCTGGTGCTGTTTGTTCTTTGCTCAGGACAGCATCTGAGTCCAACCTATTGAACATGCTGTTAAGATTCTGAGGAAAAGAACTGGCACAGTCCCAGTCCATGCTTCTCATGCCGCCTGAATAATAAATGGAAAAAATGCAGAGATCTCAATTGATTTCCAATAAACAGGCAGTTAATTCCATTTTTAGTGGCTAGCTGATTGCCCAGGTGATTAGAATCAAAGGAGAAAGCAGGCTGGAAAGTAAGCCAGTCAGATTTACTAGGGAAAGGACAGGAACTTTATAAAAAAACGATGCTGATTACTGATGTAAGAAATGTTGGGCTCTTGGAGGTTCAGGAACACTGGGCTAAGGATCATACTGCACTCTGTAAGACTGCTTCAGTGTCCCTTTCATGATCTGCCTTACTCTCAGGAGGAAACCTTATTATTTGAGGTCTCTGTTTCTTAATTCAAATTCCTTATGCTCATTTACCTTATTTTTGTGATTATCTTCTTCCTCCTATGTAGAAGTAGCCTCCAAAATAGAGTACCATCTCCTCAGACTTGAGGCATGACCACATAGTGCTGCATAGCTTGTTAGCGAGAAGGGTGAGACATGCACCAACTGCCTTATTCTCTGATCTCTGTCATTTTCTCCAGCATGAAACATTGCTTGGAGAGTAATCCATTATTGCTACTATCTATGGCATGTTGACTTAGTTTGTTTCTCTTTGGTTTCTGTCCTGGTGTCATGTATTCAACTCTTTCAAGGCTGAAGCAGGTCTTTTGTTCAGGAGGTACTGAGTAGCACTTCTTGAAGTTTCTCTCAAGTGAAGTGGAGATCAAACCACAGTTAAAAACTTCAGAGGCTTGTCCTTGCTTTATAACAATGTTCAGGCTGCTACCCTTTAGGGATTCAGGGAATTTAACAGGGTGATTTTGGCTGAAAACTAAACCTTAACATATCTCCACATGTAATAATGGGATAAACCAGAAGATCAGTTGTCACTGCACAGGAAGCTACAAATAAAACTGTTCTTGAAACTCTCCTTTGACTTGTTACACTGTTGCTATGAAAAGAAGGCAGCCCAAATCATAGTATCTTGATCAGGGGCATGAATGAAGGGATTTAACTCTTATATTATTCTTTTCTTCCTTAGAAACCTGTTGGACCCTTTCAGATGCAGTTCTTTAATCTCTTTGGTTGATTCTTTCTGTGAATGGGAAGTCTACCCCAGTAGACTGGAAAATTAAGAGTTCCCCTTTCAAAGACAGCTGATAGCACTGACAAGCTGGTTGTATCATCAAAGGGTAGAGTAAGGTGATCAGGTATGCCTGGCTGGCTGTCTGGACCTTCCTCATTCTAACTGCTGGATGCAGTGATACAACACATACATGATGGAAATGACAGTTGTAACCATTTTTGGGATTGTGAACAAGTGTAGGAACATATAAAGCTGAATTTTAATGCTCTGAGGGGAAACTCGGGACCCATTTCCAGGTCAAGGGATATTTTAGCTGCACAGCTAGGCAGCAGTGCATTTCCTGGCTCCAATTTTTATCTTTCTTTCTGTAGAGGAAGGGAAAGCAATCTAGATCTTTAATTCATGCCCTGTAAAGGCAGAATGCAGTTTGTACACAGCAAGAAAGAGCTGTTCTAATTGTCCCATATCCCATGAAACCAAAAAGGATTTGAACATCAAGTAGTATTCTTTTTACTCTCTCAATCTTTTTGAAGTTCAAAAGGTTCTTAAAGCAATAGCCCAAATATTTTAAATAGCCCAATAGAAATGTCTCCAGTTCAGATAGAACCCAAGAGGAGTGCTCTGAATCCTGTCTGACAGCAGACACATTGCTGTGACCACCTGGGCGATGTTTTCTGAATGGCTTAATTTTACCTCTGACAAACAGAGCACACAGCACACCAACCACAGCCCAGTAGTGCTAAAAGAACCACATGGATTAGATGATACAACACAAAAAGTTGCACAAATTATATTAAGACTTTTATCTTAAAGCAAGATACACATGCTTAGTTAAAAATACAGAAACATGAAGAAAACAGTAATGTTATTAGTACACTGGAGTCCCTCAAATGTAACTGGGAAAACTCCCTCAAATATTCTGTACATTTTTTCTTTTTACAAAACATTTGAGAATGCCAATCCTATAAACTGATATAAAAATATCATTTCCCTAAAACCATTGGAAGTTGTTTCATGCAAAAACAAACTATACATTTCAGCATTGTCCCCCCTGCCCAGACAAGGTAATTGATCTTAGGTGCAAAATGAGCTATAAATGCAGTAATGCTGTAGCAGTCCTACTTGAGCTCCTATTACCTGATCATCAGTTACCTGTTAAAAGCCTTTTAAATTTGGCCTAACCAATGGTCAGCCTACTGTGGCCATGCCTCATTATAGTTTATTCTTGCAAATGTATGAACTTAAAACTTAATGATCTTATGAACGCATTCTTGATTCTTTCTTGTCCGTTTCCCTGGTGTTCCAGGGATTCCTTTTTCCTGCCCTCTGCTCTTCAGTTTCCCTTTCAGGATCCCTTATAACTCCCTGAGGAAAAATGAGGCAGGCTGTGCATTGCATTCAGCAGTGCTAATTATAGGGACTATCTGGATAATTGCTTAAAAGAAGCAGACATATAATGATCCCATCTGTGGTGTCTTGGGAGTCAGTGGTGCCTGTTTGGAAGACCCAAAACTGGAACAGGAATGAAATGCTGACTTGGCATCTTAGTATGGAGCACTGGAAGATCGTAAGACCACCTCCTGTCACCTTGGGGATGTTTTGTTGCTGGGTGGTGAGAGATTATTCATGAGAATCTTTAAATGTAGTAGTGAGCTGACAGATACAAGCCCATTAACTGCTGCACTTTTACACTTGTAAGTTGTAGTGGGCAGGTGAAGTTCCTTCCTCAGCTACTTGTCTTTGGAGCTTTCTGGAAGAGAAGGATTCGAAGGGTCCTTGTGGATTTGATCCTTGATCCACAGGTATCTAATAGGTGTATAGATAGCCCAAGAGGAAGAAATAAGTTACCTTGAAGAGTATAAATTAGACTGAAACTTAGGCTTGTATCTTTTGTTTTCTTTTGTTGAAACACGCTCTTCAGTCTGTGACTATGGGAGTCTGTCCCACATGTGTGGTTTCTAATGGAATATTTGGTACCTCAGAATCCTCTGTATATTTTTTACTGGGGTGCTTTTGACATCTAAAGAAAAGTGATTACTTTGTGACTGAGTGGTGGAACAGCTAAATTACAAATCTTAGAAACTGCCCAATTAATGCTAGAATGTATTTGCTTGCAGTTCTTTTCTTACAGTCTCTTTAAAAATGTTTTTCCTTTTTCCCTCATAGCATCGGCTGATGGAACAAAGAGCTCAGTGCCCTCATTGTAGGTAAGGTATTTTTAGTATCAGAAAGAAATTACCAGGAATTGGGTGTACTGTCCTGTTATGGTCAGTCTCTTTTTTTTCAGTGTAGGTTGCACTACATTTGTAAGCCTGTTTTGGTTTTATTTTTATTGTTTTTTAAGGACTCTCTGCTGTTACTATAAAAATTTACTCTGGTATAGTGCTTACTGTAAAATATGTTCTGGTTTTGCGACCAGCTAAGCAAGATCTTTATTCTTCCCGTCACACTGCTGTTTTCAGTGCGTGCAGTTGGTGTAATAAGAGTAACTAGATGGTGTTCCCCTTGGAACTCCTTATGTTCTTGCAAGAGTCAGAGACCAGAAACTTCAGTTTCCAGACTGAAATGTGTGCTTTTCTTTTTTTTTAAGCTACAGTGTGGTGTGTGTTTGGTTTGGGTTTTTTTAATGCAAGCCCTGGCCTCTGTTAGCACTTCTGGGCACTTAGCTCTTGATGGACCAAAACCTGAAAGGTAGCATAGTCTTTTTCCCTAAGGAAAGGGAGGTCGTTAAACTCAATCAAGCATTTCTATGGAACTTCTTAAATATTGAGCTTTTCAAGTATTTGATCTATAGCTCTATAGATCTATATGCTTTAATGTAGATACACTAGGAAAAAATCATCCACAGGTGTTTGCCTTTTCCCAAATAATGACAAGTACAGACATTTGGTACTATTCCTCTCTCTGTCTTTCCCTGTCCTGAATTGCGTAGTTGTCTTATTCTGTCCTGTTTGGCTAACCATCAGCCCCACGAATCTGATGTGTGTTCATGCACAGCAGTAGCTTTTCAGAGGCAGCAGCACAGAGCCAACAGGGTCCATCCCAGTCTCGGCCGTGTCCATGAAGTTCTCAGGACGTCTATGGTCTGAACTGCCAGGGATGAGACCTGGGATTCGTCTTCTTTGCTTGACTTGTAGAGGGCTGCAACAGAAGGAAAGAGAGCAGAGCTGAAAGCCACCGATCTGCAGGCATCTCTTCCAGACCATGGCAGCCCCAACCATCCCTTTCCCTGGGCAGGAGGTGCAGGCGGACAAATGGATCACGTGGAAGCTGCTGCTGAGGATTGCAGCTAATACCCCCGAGATGTTCCCTGAAGCAGAACAGGGCATGGCAGCACGCTGCCCAGGCTCTGTCCCCTGCCCCTCCAGCCCCGTCACACACAGCGCTGCCCCTGCTCACCATTACAGATCTCCTGCCGCGTGTCCTTCCTGTTGTCCTTCAGGTGCATCCCAGCTATCCCTGTGCAGAGAGCTCCGTCAGACCTGCTGCTGCCTAGTGCACTCCTGGTATCCTGGCCCTGCCGGTTTGGCTGAACCCCGTCCCTCCCCTCAGCAGGGTGACCCCAGGGAAGGACAGGACCCGAGGGGAGGTGGCACTGAGCAAGGTGCCACTGAACCCTGCTGCGAGGGCAGTGGTAGGAGGGGGGAGCACAAAGCAGATGGGACTGGGGCCAGGCTGCCATTAAGAGGGACCCAAGGGACTCCAGCTCACCAATGAACCTCACAGCTGCCATTCGCATGGTGACCTGAGCGTGCTGCAGATAAGCCATGCTCTGAAGCACATATTCTTCAGCCCTGTATGGCTCATGCTCCAGCTGGAAGGAGCAAAAAGGCACAGGAATGACACAGACTCTCCCCAGTCGCCCGGGTATATCCCTCCTCCCGGCACCCCACACCCCTGCCTTGCTCCATTTGCATCTCCCAGCGAGGAGCCCTGTGGGGCTGAGGTTCAGAGACAGCTACATGCAAAGCAGGATCTGGAGGTCCTGAGAGCCCTCTGTGCCACTGCCAGGGCCCAGATGGATCTTCTTCAACATCCTGAGGGTGGGGAGGCAAGAGGGGCACCCGTGTCCAGCCTGGGACTTGTCCTCACCAAGCACTCCACAGGTCTCCATCTCTCCATTACCCACATGTGGTGACGGAGCTGTTTCCATTTGAGCACCTTGGCAGCTACACAGAGGGCTCCGTAAGACACCTGCAGAGAGGGGCAAGGACTGGGGAAATTGTGGACAGGGCTTGGGCCCCAAAGCCCTGGACCCTGCAGGGGTCAGCTGTGAAGCCCCTGGAGACTCTGCTGTTCAGGTCTTGGTGGCCATGGGCTGCTGCTGAGCCCTGCTGGACCATGTAGGGCAGGTGTGGGAAATGTCCCTGCCAGTTTCTCCTGCCCTCTCTGATGCCCAGCCCCACTGCGGGCTCAGCACACCCTTCCCCACACCACTGCTCACGTCTGGAATCTGTACCTCGGCCACGCTCTCAATCTCATCACTCATGTGCAACACGAGTGGGACCAGGCTCTTCCGCACCACCTTCTGCATCTGCCACTTGTGCTTCCAATCCACCATCTGTATTATTTCTTTGAAGAGGCAGATGGAGAGCTCTCGCACCTGGCTGGACACCTGGTAAGGAGGAGGACAGGAGGACTTGAGTAGCAACAGCTCCCTGAGCAAGGGCATCAGCGGGACTGAGAGGAGGGGGCTCAGGTCTCCCAGGGCCATCAGCAAGTCAGGGAGAAACTGGGTTGGGCTGCAGAGCCCAGAAGCCATCCCCAGGAGAGCACAGGGGCCTGAGGAGGGGCACAGTCCCATTCAAGTGCTGCCGCCAGGCTCTGCTGAGGGGCGCTTGTCCTTGCAAAGGGCCCTTCAGTGGGGATCAGGCTTCCACAGCAGCCTTACATCATCAAAGTGTTGAATGAAATCCTTGGCCAGCTGCAGGGCGGTGGAGCTGGCCTTCTTCTTCAGATGACCCATCACATTTCTGCAAATGAGCAGGGCCTCCATCCTGGTGTCTGTGTTTGCACTCTGCAGGGCCTCCCTCAGTTCTGGCAGCAGGACCAGTATTTTTCTTGCCTGTATGAAGCACAGAATTCCTTTTTTGTGAATTGGTAGAAGACCACCCAAGCCAAAATGCTCTGGCCATTAAGCACCAGCCTCCTGCCTGGCTGCCTGGGCGGTGGCACAGGAATCCCTGCAGCAGCCTCCTGGCAGGCTGTGCCTGTGGTGCACTGAGGGGATTGGGGCCTGTGAGGGGACGTCGAGGGCATTTGGAGCCGTCACCCCAGCTCCCGACTCCCAGCCCTGGTCAAGCCACCGCATTACCCACTGCCCAGCCCCAGAAGGCCAACACGGCTTTCCTTGACTATGCCTTGCTCACCGTGTCTGGTGACTGTGACAATGTGACAAGGCCTCTGAGCGTCAGCAAGAACAGCACCGCATTTTGACACCACGGGAACCTCCTCCTATTGTACAGCCCAGCAAAGTCTTCTGGTGTCACATCGCTGGAGACCACCAGCTGAAACAAAGCCGGCAGTGAGAGACCGGCGGAGCCTGCAGGGCTCCCCGCACTGTGCAGCTCCTGGGTCCCACTGTCAGCTCAGGGCAAGGGCACTGGGAACAGATAGCCCGTGTTGGGGGGCACCCACCGCATACCACACACTTGTCTGTGCCAACTCTGCCTCTGCGAGCAGAGCACTGCCTGGGCCAACAGGGACTTCGTGCACCCACACCCCAGCAGCATGGCATGGCCCTGTGTGGCTGGCACAGGGGAACCAGGTGCTGGGCTGGTTTCTAGAGAGGCAGGCACAGCCTTGAGTATGAGCAAGGACTGGTCTGGTTACTCACAGCCAAGAGCTGGATGCAGGCCTCCGTTGTGTGGAAGCTGAATGTACAACGTGACCACTGGTGCTGGAGCTTGCTGCCCAGCTCCCTCAAGAGCTTCACCAAGATGCTGGAGTTGGACAAAAGCACCTCCATGGCCCTACCAGCGCTGCAGACACAGAGCACTCTGTCAGCAGGGCTGCCTCGGCCACCACACGGTGCCCGGGCCAGTCCTGCAGCAGCCAGGCTGTCCTGCAGCCCTGGCCCTTCCCAACCCCTCACTGGGAGTGCCCCGGTCCCAGCCTGGGCAGGCAGGAGGGGAGGGGGCTGAAACAGTGTTCCCTGTGGGGCAGAGAGGAACCCTGTGGCAAGGTTTGGGTCTGGCTTGGCCAACTTTGGCTGCTGCAGGCCTGGCCAACCCAGCAGGACTGGAGAGAGTGATGGGGTACAGGGCCCAGCTCCTCAGGGGTGTCCTGTAGTTTTCTGTGGGCCTCCAGGTACCTCTCCCCACATGGCACAAACCCACGAGGGCTGTGGGGGCCAGTACCTATCACATGCTGGAGAGAGATCTTTAAGGCTCCGGATCATCTCCATGAGGTTCTGCTCTGCCATGCTTAGAAGCAGTGACTTAAGCCTGCGCTGGGCTGATGCTGCGCTGATGTGCTCCAGGTTGTCATAGATGCAGCGTGTGATGGTCCACACCTGGAGGGCACACGGGTGAGGGTGATGCTGCCACCAGACTGCAGCCATTTCCTCAGGCCCCCCCTTCCCATCCTACTCTACTGGCATGAAATGGCTTCAAGGTGCCTGAGGCACCTGGATGAGGGGAGGTGGGATGGAGAGAGGAAGCTTGCCCGGAAGGGCTCGAGGACAGGTCAGCCACAGGCTGCTTACCTCTGTAAGCCAGGAGGCAGGTTCTCTCATGGCCACGTCCACGATGCTGATCAGCTGCTCCTTGTCACACATACAGAAGTCTCTCATGGCTTCTATGGCCTTGAGGATGATGACTGTCTTATCAGCAGGCTGGAGGTATTCCCCAAATGCCTGCAGGAGGAAGGAAGGAAGGCAGGGAAGATGTGTTATACTGAGTGCCCTGATAGTGCTGCTCAGCTGAGCAGTGAGAGCAGCTCTGGAAGGCTGTCAGCAGGGGCTGCAGTCGCTGCAGGGTAGAGGGTAAGAAGAGAGGGCCCCACGGTGAGAGAGGAAGGACCCTGGAGTGCAGCCCTCTGAAGTCCCTGCTCCAGAACAGCAGCAACCCTCTGACCAGGGACAGTAAGACCATGCCAAGCCTGCTGGTTCTGGATCCCTTCACTTACACCAGTCTCCTGCTGATGCCCCAGACAAGAGGCCCAGCAAGGAAGAAGCTCATTACCTTTGCAATGCTCCTTGTGCTGTACAGACGAAGAGAGGAGGGTATCCTAACTCTCCTTTCCTCTCCACCTTGGGGGTGCTCTGGGTCATCCTCTGGTGACATCATGCCTAAACAGGAGGGGATCATGGAAGAGTTGTTAGGACACAGCACTGATTACCATCAGTGACAGCTTTGGCTATGGGGACCATGGAACTGCTGGGTTCTGAGAGGTCCTGAGAAGAGTGGGAAGGAGAGCAGCAAAGAGCAGTGAGCACTCCGCTTCTGCAGCAAAACAATAGCTGGGATGCTGTGGGAAGCAGCTGTGAAGGGCAGAGGAGGTGGAGGAAGATGGCCAGCTGTCCTGGACTATGAGGAGACATCTGTGTGTGGAGGGATGCAGCCCAACACAGCTGCTCTTACGTTTTTGCTGCTGGATGAATCCCAAGAGGTGATGAAGAGCACCCACAGCCTCCTCGTGGATCTTCCAGATATTGCTAGTGCAGCAAACCATGAGATGTCCTAGCAGCTGTCCCAGGAAGTGGTTGCTGATAATGCCATTGTGGGAAGAGCTGTTGTCATGTCCAGGCAAGCTCCAGACCTGGGCAAGGGAGGCAGGACAGGTAGAAGGGCTGAGTGGCAGCAGCTCAGCAAAAGCCCTGAACCTGAGACTCTGCCCTGGGGAAGGATCCTGGGGGTTGGAGTTGTGCAGGGCCCTCCCAAAGCAGTGAGCTGGGCAGCATGGCAGGAGAGCTGCCAGGCCTGGCCTTCCGCCGTGCTCCTTGGTCAGTGCTGTCCTGCACAAGATTGGGGGCCAAGATGGCTCCTGGCAGAAAAGGGCACTGGGGAGGAAAAACCATGGGAAAAAGAGGAGCCGAGACTGTCGCTCAGGGCAGAGCCATGCTGAATGCCTCAGGCATCTCGAGCTGCAGGCTGCTGCCCACGGTGGGCAGGGAATGGGAGACAGTCTGGCTGGAGGGTGCCTGCCTCCCTACCTGCACCGAGGAAGAGCTGACCATCAAATAGGTCAGCTTTGCAATCCTTGCCACGGCCCGTTCACACGCAGCTGTGTGCTTGGTGTCGGTGAAGGGCAGCAGCATCTGGAAGGAGAGAAAATGCTGCTGTGCCTGTGCAGCTGGTGCCTGTGCCAGCAGTAGCAGCAGCCCTGCTCAAGTCCCGGCTGGACTCGTGCAGTCCTTGTGGCCCTGAAGGGAGACAGATGCCACCCCAGGGTAGAGTCTGCTTCTTCCTGTGCCCTCCCCGGGGCACAGGCCTGTCCATGAAGGCTGGGCTTTTGGGCAGCACCCTGCCAGGGGGTGGTGATGCCGGGGAAATGGGCATACAGCTCCCTGAGACGTCAGGAGAGCCAAGCTTCAGGGCTGGGCTCCCTGTGCAGGAAAGGCGGTTTCCAGTGGGTCTCTGCCCCAGTCAGACCTGAGCAGAAAAGCAGGAGGGACTGCAAGGCATGGGAAGAAGGACAGCACCCACTGCCACGGTGCCTGAGGAGGGGGGCAGTGCCTCCTGCAGCTTTGGTGTGAGGAAAGCTCAGGATGGAGCTGGCCCACAAGTGCCATGGGCCAAGCTTGCCATAGCACGGAAGGAGGCTGCAGAGGAGAGGTGATGTTGACTGCAACCAGGGGACACGAAGCTCCTGGAAGAGCATGGTGGGCCATGTCTGGGTCCCCTGAGGGGGCTGAGCACCCTCCCTGCAGTGTCCTGTGTGCATGGTGCTGGGACGACACCGTCCACTCCAGAGCAGACACCCCCATCCCTGCAGGGTGAGGAACAGCCCCTGCAAATCCTGCTCTCTGCAATGCCGCACCTGCAAGATTGTCCACACGTGCCCACAGCCTGTGGAGCTGAGCACCAAGCTCTCCAGCATCATGTCCATGGCATCCAGGGTCTGCAAGGAAAAAAAAGGTCACATCAGTCTTTCTGTAGTCCCTCTCTCCCTGAGGGTGGATCTAACCCCCCACACCATGGGGAGGACACCCCTGCCACCTCAGGGTGGCCAAGGGACACCTTGGAGCAGAGAAGCTGCAGTGGGCAGAGGAGCCAGTCCAGAAGCACTGGACATCATGGCAAGGCCCACAAGAAGGAGGTGAAGGGACAAGGGTGGGAAAGTAAAGGCGAGACCCTATCGTGCCATTGACCGCTGGCTGTGGTTCAGCATGTGCCAGCCAGGGATCAGCTCTGAGTGCTCCTGGCAGCCCAACAGCACTTACTTTAAAGTAGAGGATGTTGTTTCTGCCCTGCCTAGCAGTGTTGGGGGGAAGCAAGAAGACCTTCTTAAAACAGGCCTGTAAAAGGCTTTTCTTCCTGTCTTCCGATAGGTTCTCCACTTTGCTAAAAAGAGAGAGAAAGGGACCTGTCAGACATGGGCGCTGGGAGCGCCGCGGGACACAGACCTCTGGAGCAGAGGTCCCTGAGAGGGATGAAACCCTGGTGTGCGGGGAGCCCTGGCAGGAGGTGCCTCCTCCCTCCTTGACATGGCCCAGGCCAAAGGACGGTCCTGGCAGGCAAAGCCTCCTGCCTCCTGCTTTTGGGAGCAGCCAAGACATGGTGGAGACCTGCAGGACCCCTCTGCTCTCCCCTGTGCCTCTCTGCAAACCATGGGCAGGGCAAAGAGCCAGCCCTCTGAGGGCACCACTGGACTCTGCCTGGATGGGAGATGCCCACGGCCAGGCCCAGGGCTATGGGCTGTGCAGAGGTGTGAAACCAGGGGCTGGGCAGGTACCTCATCTGCGTGAGGGTCAGCATGGCTTCCTGCAGCACTGCTGTGTGCAGGTGGTCCATGGGCTCCTCTTCCAGCAGCGCCTGCAGAACACAAGCAGGATGGGAGCTGATGGTTGCCAGCACCCAGTGTCAACAGACCCAGCACCAGGCAGCAGGACTGGCAGGTACCCTCTGCCCCAAAGCCCAGCACTGGTCCCCAGCGTGGCTGTGCTGCTAGGGCTGCTCAGCGGCACCCACGTCCCCTCAGGCAGCTCAGTGTCTGCCTGCGCACGCTGGTCTCTGCCCTCCCCCTGCACGGGCCCTGTGTCCTCACAGTGCGCCAGCACCTGGCACCTTGCCCCCTTCCCCAGGCCAGCTGCATGTCCCCTCACCTTGATGTTCTCCACCACCTGATACTGTTCACAGAACAACTTTAGCTCCTCTAAGAAGCCCTGCTCCCTGGCAGCTGTGCAGAGGCTGGAGACGGCCTGCAGGAATTTCACCTTCTGAACCTCCTCCTGGGCAGCAGGGCGGCAGAGACACAAACAGGTGGTGTGAGAAGGGGGGCACATGGCCAGCAGGATTGGAGGGGCTGCAGTGCTGTGCAGGAGACTGGGGAGCAGCTCTGCCCAGCCAGCAGCCTGGCAGCAGAGCCAGTGGCCCCATCAGGAGACACGGGCACTGCTACCCTGGAAACAGCTGAGGTTACCTTCACTGAGCTCTGCAGGAAAGCCTGGATAAACTGCGTATGTGCAGTGCGTTCCGCCTCCATCCTTGACGGACAAAAGGGTAGGGGTGAGGAACGAGTAAGGTTGGGAGAAATGCCTCAGCACTGCAGGGCCGCTGGGGCAGTGGGGAACAATGTGGGCTGCGCTCAGGGGTCTGTGCCAGCCTCTAGCTCCCGCTCTGTCCCGTCACCGTCCTGCCGGACATTGGCATGAGGGATGTGGCCTGCTGGCTTTTACACAGTTATTCAAGGGCACATCACAAAGGGTACCATGGTGGTTCCTAAAGAGCACACCACCAAGCGCACCACGGTGGGTTGTTAAGGGCACATCACAAAGGGCACCATGGCGGGTCATGGAGAGCACATCACAAAGGACACCACATTTGGCTAACCATCAACCCCACAAGTCTAATGTGTGTTCATGCACAGCAATAGATTAAACAAAGATTTTTTTTAATTCAGACCTTCAGTAGGCAAAACGGTTCCCATCTGCTTTGGCTTAACCAGTGCTGCCTGATGGAAAACTAAAGTTGCACGTACCAGGGATTGAGAAGATGAGACTTGCTAGGTGAGAACTTCAGAAAGGGAATCGCCTGAAACAGGGAAGCACCTGTGTCAAGTGTGTTGTCAGAACAGCTCGGTATTATTTGGACAGAACCGCGCGTTCCCTGGTCTGAAGGGCTTCACTGTCTGCCCCCTTTGTGTAAATCCTCTTTTTTTTTTTTTTTT